>JACXGI010004210.1:7101-39883 GCA_016801175.1 Esox masquinongy
TGTGTGTGTGTGTGTGTGTGTGTGTGTGTGTGTGTGTGTGTGTGTGTGTGTGTGTGTGTGTGTGTGTGTGTGTGTGTGTGTGTGTGTGTGTGTGTGTGTGTGTGTGTGTGTCTCACAATATTTTAGTTTCTTATTTGGTAAATCATAATGGAATATAAAATATGGATTGGATGTATTACACTGCTCAAAAACATTAAGGGAACACTTAAATCACACATTGGGTCTCAATGAAGGAAATGTATTAAAGATCAAAATCTTTACTGTACATTGTGTAATTTGTTGAGAACAAAATGACGTAACAATGGTCAATGAAAACCAAATTACCAACCGATTGAGGGCTGGATTCAAACTCACAGGCTGTTTCAACTTGTGTGAATTTCATCATGGCAACTCAATGTGACTCATAGTGTGTATGGCCCCTACGTGCCTGTATGCACTCCCAACAACGTCTGGGCATGCTCCTGATGAGACGGCGGATGGTGTCCTGGGGGATCTCCACCCAGACCTGGATCAGGTCATCAGTGAGCTCCTGGACAGTCTGTGGCGCTACTTTGCGGCGTCGGATGCAGCGATACATAACATCCCAGAGGTTCTCAATTGGATTCAGGTCTGGGGAACGTGAGGGCCAGTCAGTGGCATCAATGCCTTTGTCATCCAGGAACTGCCTACACACTCAGGCCACATGAGGCCGGGCATTGTCCTGCCCCAGAAGGAACCCAGGGCTCACTGCACCAGTATAAGGTCTGACGATGGGTCTGAGGATTTCATCCTGGGACCTAACAGCAGTCAGGGTACTGTTGGCTAGCACATGGAGGTCCGTATGACCCTCCAAAGATATGCCTCCCTAGACAATCAGTGACCCACCACCAAACCGGTCATGCTGGATGATATTGCAGGCAGCGTAACGTTCACCACAGTGTCTCCAGACTCTTTCAAGTCTGTCATTTGCTCAGTGTGAACCCGCTCTCATCTGTGAAGAGAACGGGGCACCAATGGTGGACCTGCCAATTCTGGTTATCTTTGGCGAATGCCAATCGAGCTGTACGGTGCTGGGCTTTGACCACAGGTCCCACAAGAGAATGACAAGCCCTCATGCCACCTTCATGGAGTCTCATGGGCTCTGGCAGTGCTCCTCCAAGAGCAGATACCGGTCCTGCTGCTGGGTTGATGCCCTTCTACGGCCCTGTCCAGCTCTCCTTGTGTAACAGCCCATCTCCTGGTATCTCCTCCATGCTCTTGAGACTGGGACTGGGAGACACAGCAAACCTTCTTGCAACGGCACGTATGGATGTGCTGTCCTGGAGGTGCTGGACTCCCTGTGCAACCTGAATGGGCTGTAGGTACTGCCTCATGATACCAGTAGTGACAAGGACACTAGCAAAATGCAAAACTAGAGAAGAATCAGTCAGGAAGGATAATTAGAGAGCAGTTGTCTGTGGCCACCACCTGCAAAACCATTCCCTTTTTGGGGGTTGTCTTGATGGTGCCTCTCCAGTGCAGCTGTTGTCACTTTCATTTGTCCCAAAACACGTGATGTTGATTCACAATCGCTTGTGCTTCCTAACTGGACAGATTGATATCCCTGAACTTTAATTGACTTGGTGTTATACTGTGACGATTATGTGTTCCCTTAATTTTTTTTGATAAGTGTATTATATAGAAGGGAACCACTCACTGGTTGTCTAGAGGCTGAGGGAACTCTTTGTTAGCAGTAGATGTCTGTTGTTGAAGGTCATTTATCACTGTGTTATTTAGACCTCAAACATCCATTCAAAAAACATGTCGACAATACAGCATGCAGGGTAATTGGATCGGCTTCAGATTAAGGCCAAATGATAGGATATGATGTGGGGGGGAGGTGTGGCCTAGTGTTACCTGACCTGAGGACCTATTGAAGTTGTGCTTTTATATTCTTTCATTTTTAATTTTATCCAGTTTTCTCCCTGATTTTGTGATTTCCAATTCACAATTAATGTCCAACCTAACGCATTAAATTCCCTGGCCTTCATTGGAAAACTTGGCTAGTCCTCTAGCCAGATTCTAAGTCTGGTCTCGCAATGACTCAACACCATCCCGGGCCCTGATCATTTCAGTGTTCTGGCCCTTTAAACCCCTTACATTCTCTTGTCTCCTCCCAGGTTCCCTCCACATGTAGTGATCTGATCTGGTGGTGCTGTGTTCTGGTGGTGCTGTGGTCTCTTCCTGACGCCTTCGGCACACTGTTGGTCCTGTCCATGGCACGTACTGCTCTCTTGTGAAACTTAGCCAGCAAGCTGGACACCGCAGCTTGGCACCATAACGCCTCAGCCTCCACCTCTAGCCCTTACCCCAGGGACCTCTCCGATCCACTGCCAGACCCATCCAGAGCCCCTGGCCCCAGCGAGGAGCAGTATGTAAGTGATCCTGAGACTGCCGAAGACGTCTCCACCGTCTTCAGGGATGCTGGGACCATCACCGGTACGTTCCGATCATCCCTGAGACTAAGGGTTAGTTCTGTCAAGACACACCATAGCCAATATCCCTCTTGGTTCGTTCCATAACCTAATTGATACCTTTTGTGTCATGCTGAAGGAAAGTAGAGGTCTCTATTCTGACTTGACTACATCGTTTCTCAGATCCTGATGAGTGATTACAGGCTATTGCTGCTGTACTTTTCTGCCCACGCTGCTGTTGCTTTGTGGTGTTCAGAACTACGACAGAGCTCTACAAACATTAGCCATCTAAGAACTTCACAGAGTAGCTCCATCTGGAATAGAGCTAATGTTCAGAAGGCCACCTGTAATCTGATACCAGGACACCTTTATGTCCTGCAAGTTTAACTGGTTCTGTAATTGAGAGTTTGATTGAACACAAACAAAAATTGGTTCTCTTATTTGTGTGGGCAGTTGGCACATTATTTTACAGTGAGTATTGAAACACAAGCACTTAAAATAAGCCATAGGGTAGATTTGCAGATGCCAAATTATTATTTATCAGAATTGTTCTGAACGCTACAGTTAATTTTGACTGTTGATCAGAATGGGGCACTCAGCTCACATCTGTGAAGCAGCCATGTCCCTGAAACAATAAAATCACTTTTTACTTGGTTGAAACCAGGACAGTCCTGGCCAAATTATTGACAATCAATTTACCCTCTTTTGGCGCTTACGCTCCATCTCCTCTGGTCGCTATCTCCTATCTATCTGTCTCAGTGCATAGGAGGACTATGTCTGACTGTGTAGTCATTCATTGCCAAGGGTTTTGTATTTAACCAGAATGGTTGGAATGGACTGTTGAGTCCCAGGGGCAAGATATATAGGTAGGTCTGGAAATAATTGGACACTGACACAAGTTTTGTTATTTTGGCTGTTAACCCAAATATAATTCAGTTACAGTTAAATAATGAATATGGGCTTAAAGTACAGTCTCTCAGCTTCCAAATTGGAGGGAATGGTTTCGGAATTACAGCTTTTTAATATGTAGCCCCCTCTTTTTTTTAAGGGACCAAAAGTAATTGGACAATTGACTCAAAAGCTGTTTCATGGACAGGTGTGGGCTATTCCTTTGTTACTTCTTTCAGTGCTCTGGCCCTTCTTCATCAATTAAGCAGGTAAATGATCTGGAGTTGATTCCATGTGTGGCATTCGCATTTGGAAGCTGTTGCTGTGAACAACATGCAGACAAAGGAGCTCTCAATGCAAGTGAAACAGGCCATCCTTAGGCTGCAAAAGAAAATCCATCAGAGAGATAGTAGGAACATGAGGAGTGGCAATATCAACAGTTTGGTACATTCTGAGAAAAAAAGAACGCACTGGTGAGCTCTGCAACACAAAAAGGTCTGGACGTCCACGGAAGACAAGTGGTGGATAATCGTAGGATCCTTTCCATGGTAAAGAAAAGCCCCTTCACAACATCCAGCCAAGTGAAGAACACTCCAGGAGGTAGGCATCATTATCCAAGTCTACCATAAAGAGAAGACTTCACGAGAGCAAATACAGGGTTCACCACAAGGTGCAAACCATTCCTAAGTCTCAAGAATAGAAAGGCCCGATTAGACTTTGCCAAAAAACATTTAAAAAAGCCAGCCTAGAACAGCATTCTTTGGACAGATGAAACTAAGATCAACCTGTACCAGAATGATCGGAAGAAAGAAGTATGGAGAAGGCTTGGAAAGGCTCATGATCCAAAGCATACCACACAATCTGTAAAATATGGTGGAGGCAGTGTGATGTCATGGGCATGCATGGCTTCCAATGACACTGGGTCAGTAGTGTTTATTGATAATGTGACAGAAGACAGAAGCAGTCGGATGAATTCTGAAATGTATAGGCATATACAGCTCTGGAAAAAATTAAGCAACCACTGCACCTTTTTCTTTTCTTTCCAAAAAGGAAGACAGCTACAGTAAAGGCCTAGCAAAGCATCACAAAGGAATCCCAGCATTTGGTGATGTCCATGCGTTCCAGACTTCAAGCAGTCATAGCCTGCAAAGGATTAAAAATGAACATTTTATTTATGATTGTGTTAATTTCTCCAATGACATTTGAGCCACTGAAATAAGGAGACTGTGTATGAAAATGGTTGCAATTCCTAAACGTTTCATACGATATTTTTGTTCAGCCCCTTGAATTAAAGCTGAAAGTCTGCACTTCAATTGCATCTCGGTTGTTTCATTTCAAATCCATTGTGGTGGCGTGCAGAGCCAAAATTATGAAAATTGTCAGTGTCCAAATATTTCCGGACCTAACTGTATATTGGATGTTACCAACTGTCCGTTGGTTCTATGTTATGTTTTTAACTGTTTACAGATTTATTGGAACACATTTTGCATAGACTTGTTGTGTATGATAGTTTGCAACTTTGCCAAAAGCGAGATAAAACCATTTAACAAAAGTTGGTGTTTGTAATTAATGACCATTTTGGATCTTAATTCTGAATCATCCCAACGCTGAATCCTTGGTCTTGGTCCAAAATCGTGCAATAAATTGGGACCCTTGTCCTGTTCCCAAGCTTGGCTTTGGTTTGGCTGGACTGTCTTGATAACGTTGTGTCAGGTGTTTTTCCATGGCTGGACTAGTGACCCATGCCAGAGTTATAAATAATTGTCTGTAAGAAAAAAGTTGTGGCATCAGTGTTGTTTTACTCCCAGTGGACCTGAGGAGAAAGTGCCCTGCAGGCAGCTCAGCTCCATAGAGCAGAGTACAGCGTTTGACTGGGCAGTCCAATACAGTCCCTTTTTGTTTTTGGAAATTAAAGGATTAACCCCAAAAAACATCTGCCTGAGTTAGTGGCGATATCAGCTTTTTCAAACACAATACTCCTGCATCATACAATTTGTCTTTTCCATCTCCCTTTGTTGTTGCCTAGTTTTGTGAGGTAAGGTCATAGTGTTTATGTTGTTGCCTAGTTTTGTGAGGTCATAGTGGGGGAGATGTGGGGAGGAGCTAACCTGCCCATGATGGTCACATCCTGTGATGAGGCCAGTTAGGGGAGCAGACTACTGGTGGCTCAGTCCGTGTCCCAAACGCCAGCCTGTTCCCTCTGTAGTCCAACATGTTTGACCAGACCCATGTGAGCCTTGGTAAAAAGAAGTTAGCTGAATAGGGAACGTGGTGGCATTTGGGAGTTCAACAAACTCCCAGGGGGCAGTGAGACTCCTTTCCCACACCCTGACCCCCTCATGATTCTGCTGGGTCCTGTTCAGTAGAGGAAACATTTTGAAACAAAATGAAACAGGGAGGCACTATGCTCTTTCATCTATCAATATCTAAATTGTCTGCTGAACAGCACAGATTGTTTTGCTTTGCAGTGCAAAGCATTGCCGGCTAACATGACCAAGCTGAAATGCGAGACTGACTGTAGTGTAGAGCAAAGCCTGACTGCAGCCAATGTTTTCTGGTTGGGCAGGGGGTGGTATGCAAACCGTAGAGCCTGTCCGCTTCCCTGTCTCAAACCAGTAAAAAGTTGGCAGTGCAATGTCTTGCTCTGGATCAACAAGATCAATACAGATCAACTAGTTATACGGGAATGTCTTTGAGTTGATTGTCTTGGTTCTCTGGCTGATCCTGCAGTGTATTGCTTCCCCCTGCTGGTGTTACAGGCCAGACACTGTTCTGTTCGCTGTGGGGCGATGTTCCCTCTACAGATCTGGGGTCAGCTTCCTCTCCCCCATGCTAAACCCTAACCATAAGTGGGGGAGATGTCTGACCCGAAAACTGCATGTAAGGACACCTTGACCTTCTGCTGTTGTCCATCATGCCAGGCGATGGAGATGAAGGTCTGGGGACCGTTTGAATCTGTGACTCATTGATAATGTCACCGTGTGAAAGGTGTTTCTCGGTCTGGGCTACTGTTGGCTGATTGCCTCATAAAACTGCAGACCTCAGTGAGTTTCCCTGCGCCCCACGTGTCCCAGTGGGTGCCATAGGGGCTGGGGGATCTCTCATCATTCTCAGTGGTGTGCTGATGTAGAGCAGGGCTATTCAACTAGGTCCTGGAGGGGTTGAAACATCAGGTCCAGAGCCCTGATGCAAAGAATTAAGTAACATTGCTGGGTTCGGTAACGAAAAATACACTGGGTTCATTTTCAGTTTTATAGGTGCTTTTGTAACCTCTGTCCCTGGCTTTTTCCCAGTGAAACCTGGTCATCGAGCCTAGGGTGTTAGTGAACCCATTCTGGGCCCAAGGGTCGGATGGGTTCAGTGACGATGCTTAAATGGTGTGCTCAATTTAAAATGATGTATTCTGAAAGTGCCTCCCCATTGTCTTGCAAACTTTAATTTATAGGATACTCTTGTAATATAATATAAATTAATATAAATTAAATACAGAATGTTCCACCCCTTAAATAGAAATGCTTTCATGTATTTCTATTATTTTCCACGTGTTGCAGTAGTAGGCTGTTTTTTTCATAGAAATGACTATTTGAATTAAACATGGAGGTACTGAATAGAAGTCCTGCACTCACTAAATTATACTTCCCACAAGGAATATATAGGAAGTTAACACATACCATATGCTCTACTTTTAACGCTTGATATTACCTTGTGGTATTTTTACATTTGGACCCAAAGTCCATGTCAAGCATGATTACTGATGGACTTTGTTTGCCATAATGCCTGTCCGTGTGGACATGTGCTAATGTTGCTGCTGTCAGTCTCTTGGCATGTTGATTAAAGGTAAGACTGACCTTCAATAGATCTCTGCTGTGGAAACTGGCTTCCTCTTGTTTTGTATTTAGAAAATAACTTAATACATCTATCGTGAGGTAATTTTCTATTTTGTCTTTGAAGCGGTTTGTAAAACTGGCTGTTTTGATACCACCTCATACAGTGAGGGATTTTTTTTTGATCCCCTGCTGATTTTGTATGTTTGCCTACTGACAAAGAAATGATCAGTCTATAATTTAATGGTAGATTTATTTGAACAGTGAGTCAGAATAACAACAAAAAAATCCAGAAAAACACATGTCAAAAATTGATTTGCATTTTAATGCGTGAAATAAGTATTTGACCCCTCTCCAAAACATGACTTAGTACTTGGTGGCAAAACCCTCGTTGGCAATCACAGAGGTCAGATGTTTCTTGTAGTTGGCCACCAGGTTTGCACACATCTCAGGAGGGATTTGGTCCCACTCCTCTTTGCAGATCTTCTCCAAGTCATTAAGGTTTCAAGGCTGACGTTTGGCAACTCAAACCTTCAGCTCCCTCCACAGATTTTCTATGGGATTAAGGTCTGGAGACTGGCTAGGGCACTCCAGGACCTTAATGTGCTTCTTCTTGAGCCACTCCTTTATTGGCTTGGCTATGTGTTTTGGGTCACTGTCATGCTGGAATACCCATCCACGACCCATTTTCAATGCCCTGGCTGAGGGAAGGAGGTTCTCACCCACGATTTGACGGTACATCAGTCCTTCACGGCGTAGTGTGTTACCAATTGTTTTCTTGGTGACTTTCATTGAAAAGATCCTCCCGTGTAGTTCTGGGCTGATTCCTCACCGTTCTCATGATCATTGCAACTCCACGAGGTGAGATCTTGCATGGAACCCCAGACTGAGGGAGATTGACAGTTCTTTTGTGTTTCTTCCATTTGCGAATAATCGCACCAACTGTTGTCACCTTCTCACCAAGATGCTTGGCCATGGTCTTGTTGCCCTTTCCAGCCTTGTGTAGGTCGACAGTCTTGTCCCTGACATCCTTGGACAGCTCTTTGATCTTGGCCATGGTGGAGAGTTTGGAATCTGATTGATTGATTGCTTCTGTGGACAGGTGTCTTTTATACAGGTAACAAGCTGAGATTAGGAGCACTCCCTTTAAGAGTATGCTCCTAATCTCAGCTCGTTACCTGTATAAAAGACACCTGGGAGCCAGAAATCTTTCTGACTGAGAGGGGATCAAATACTTATTTCACTCATTAAAATGCAAATCAATTTATAACATTTTTGACATGCGTTTTTCTGGATTTTTTTAGTTGTTATTCTGTCTCTCACTGTTCAAATAAACCCACCATTAAAATTATAGACTGGTCATTTCTTTGTCAGTGGGCAAATGTACAAAATCTGCAGGGGATCAAATAATTTTTTGAAGTAAGTCATAGTAATCACTTGGTTAGCTTCATTTAGGAATTTAGCTTCATTAGGCATTATTTCTGTTCAATATGTTTTGCTGACTAGCCTATGAACAGTTGAATGGCCTTCTAAAGATGTCATTGGCTTGGCTTTCTGTCTGATGTTTTACCCACACACCACAGGTATTCACAAACAGCCTGATGTAACCATGGGAACAGTTTGTTCAGCTACAGCTATTTTTCCATAGTCTTGTTAGCACTGTCTGACTCACAGCCCAGCCCAGCACTAGTCACCAGATTCTGTTTTTCTCCTTAGACACACCAACTTGCACGCGCGCACACAAACTCGGCATACACTTTCCTATGAGACAGGCTAACATGTACAAGGGATGTGGTTCTGAATCCTCTTCTAAGGCACCCCAGGCTGTTCCATTGGATTTCATCCATTCCAGCGCAGAGGCTGATTACACTTGTCAACTGATCATCAAGCAATCAGTTAGGTGGATCAGCTGAGCTGGTTCAGGGCTACATCAGAACAGAGACCCAAACAACAAGTCTCCCTGAGCCGTCGGGAGGGCGCCGTGAGCCATTCAGCAGTGTGATCTGCGGTGAATCTGTGCCAGACGCACCCTCTTTGCAAGAGCACTTGAATTCCAACCATAGCTGGGGTAATGTAAAGAGCTTTTGTAACAGGCACTGTAGTGGCCAGATTGTCCATTTTGAAGGACCAGACAAAGCAAAAAAAAATAAAGACGACCTAGCGTTGTATCAGTAGGGAGTGTCTGTACTAGTCACACATGTAGTCCTACCGCAGGCTTAGACAGATGAAGAGGGAACACGGGTTTTCCATGAGGGAAGGAACAATCAGCGTCACATTTCATTTCATCAGCTGTTCACAGCAACCATCTGATTCCCTCCCTGTAGACCTGGAATGCACAGTGAATCAGATTACATGCTGCTAGTTCCTCAGACTCCCCCTCAACACTATAACATTTGGTGTAGCGTGTTTACATACCTCAATTTGCCCACATCTGACTGAACATGTTCATACTCTTAATTCGTTCAGGTCTCCTTCAGTGTTATGTCTCATGTTAATTGAAACTCACCTTTCTGTCTGTCTGTGTGTCTGCCTGTTAGCAGGTGTGAGTGTCTGTTGTATATTTGTGTAACACACTAAACTGTATAATAGCCTTTCGCTGTCTACATGTCCATGAAAATGTCATGCTAGCTAGCATACCTCAGCTGTTGTGATTGCAGAGGGGCTGGAGCCAGGCAGTCCCACTTCTCTGAACTCTCATGTCAGTGTACTGGAGGATGAGACATTCAGCCACCTTGACATTATATCTGCAGTAGTCCAGCGGGCTGCCTTTAAACACTAGCTCCCAGGTTAAACAGGAAGAAACATATTGCTATGGACCTCACAATATTAGCGCAATATTTTTGCAATGTGTATTTTTTTTTTTTTTACTTTGCTCACTGCTGCAGAGGGACAAGAGAGAGCCATGGAAACATATTTTTATCAATAATGGTAGAAGTGCTGAAAGCAAATTGGTTTCATATTTAAAAGGAGATACCGATTTCTTTTTTTTGCCGATACAGCAAACTAGCACAAAATACTATTGCTAATAAATTGTCAAAATGATATAATACATAAAAATAGCAAAAATCTAACTGTTTACATATTCTTCCACTATCACTAATAGCTATTATGTTTTTCCTTGAGATTTAAAAAAAAATATCTATACATTTCTAGAGCATCTTTGAAACTTGCCAGTGATCTGGATTTATATATTTTTTTTTACTTAGCGAATTGCATGCATGGCTGCCTGGGAATGTTCCTTAAGATTCTACGTATACATCTGTTATGCTCTGTCTTTTCTCAGGGGGCCCGTTGCCTTCGACCCTGCTCGGTTTCTGCCGCAGCACATCCTGCCTGGACTTATTATCATGGAGACACAACAGCTGTGGGAATAGACTAGCTTGCAGTGTTGAGCACAATGACTGGTCAAGTCCACTGAACGGTCTGTGCCAGCAGTGATCCACTGACGTCAGTGTTCAGTCCGTTGGTGGCTGGGTCCCCATGTGACCACAATCACTGGCATGCCAGACATGTTAGAGCAGGGAGGCAGGGGTCGCTTTCCTATGAGTCCCTCCCTCTGGCCGTCCGTGCCTGTCTCTCATTCTCATTTTCCTCCCTCTCTCTTCTCCCTCCTCCACTCTCTTCGTCTCTCTCCCACTCCTCTTTGCCCTGCCCTTTCCTGGAGAAGCGGAAAATGTAAGTCGGGGTGTGAAGAGGGAGAGCGAGGGGCTGAGGCACCATGAGTGAGTACTGGACACCGTGACTTTGGGCTGAACTTTTGGGGTAGTTTTGGTCTTGTTTTGGGGTAGTTTCTCGTTTAATATTACTGTCAATCCTCACTTCTTTTGGACTTTATTCATTGTTTGTTCTTGAAATTGACAGAACATCAATGTTGCTTTCATGATCTCTTTGTCAACCGTATACATCTGAATTCATGACAACTTTATGGAGAAGTAAAAATGCGTGTTCTTCTGTTAATGATTAATTAATGTTAAGCATGACTTTATGAAGGGAATGGTTATGTTGCCCGCTTTTTAATGAGGATTATTTGAACAATAGAAGGCTCTAGGTCACCAACTGATTTACATAATCTTAATAGCATAGATTATGAAAATGGCTGCTTTTTAAGTACACACACTTTGGCTCAGTTGTTTTACTCATCTCTTGGCAATCACACATTTGGGTTGTGTATGAAGACAATGGTTTAGCTCAGATGAGACCAATGTGTCTAAACATGTAGCTGTAGTACTGTCCCCATTGTTCTCAGACTCAGTAGTGTATGTTTGTCACCATTGGGTCTAGCTTAAGTTGGATCTAGGTTGAGCCTTTTGAATTGACCCGCAAATACAGCTGTACTGGCTCCTGAGGATTTAAGGTGAATGCCTTAGAGGGGAGAGGAAGGACAGTGGGACAGACAGGGCCTCTCAGATCTGACTATAAATACAGTCCTGGAATAATCAACAACCGCTAACTAACAGCCAAGCAGCTACCAGGCAGCACTCTGCAACCTCCATGCAACATTTATACAGCACTTATTCCCTTATTTACTGTTGTTGCCTAGTAACAGAGTACATGACAGATGTTGGTTTTGAAACATGGTATCAGTGTATATATTGTGATAGCTGGTTAATTGCTAAACACTGTTTTTGTCTTATATACATCTAAATAAATCTATTACCTGCGACAAACTGTGTTTTGTTATAGCTAGGTATAAATAGCGGAATATGAAGAATTACCACACAACAGGCTCTATTCAGACTATCTAACAAACGATGGGATTGGAAGTCGTTTTTGAAGCGTGGTGGTCCATACGTGGAATGTTGTGGCTGTGTGTCAGACCACCATGCTGTGGACATGCTAGTGTCCTCATGACATTCTGTCAATGTAGCCTGTGAGGCCATCCCATTCAGTCTGGATTAAGGCTTATCTGGGACCCACCTCCCATATGCTAGTGGTATGTAGCTGTTGAACAATAGAATGGAAACCCTCCTGCCCAACACCAGTCAGTCAGTGTGTCAGGTCATTGTTGTGACTGTTGGAGTATCTTGTACTTAGAGTATGAACTCATGAACTGTGTTATTTATATTAGTACGTGAATGGGAGATTTTTGGACGTACAGATAAGCAGGGTTAGTGAGTAATTTCTATGTCAGGAATTGTGGGTAAGATGACTTAACTTTACTTAACAGTATCAACTCAACAGTTTCAAAGAAATCATATTATGAAATTTGTCATTTTATGTGAACGCCGCTTTTAAATTGTAGCCTATGGAAAATCAATAAAATATAAAAATAAACGCAACATGTAAAGTGCTTTTACCATGTATCAAACGTGAGAGCAACACTTAACATGCTTTGATATGTTTTTTTGTTGTCAGTGTGTGTTCCAGTGAAGCAAAGATTCCACTCACTCTCCAAACCTTTTATTTAAACTCAAACTAGTATCTCACAATGTTGTTTATTTTTCCAATTTATATTTGAGTATGTATACAACAAACATCTTCCAGTATCCACAGCAGTACATTAGCACATTTGCCTTTTTACGAGTGTAAGAAGCTGTATGGAAATGTTTCATAAGCTGTTTCCTTAATGCAGCGTAATCTGAATGTCAGTAGAAATGCAGTTACTCAGTGTGCCACACGAGGTCCTCCTAGACTGGCTTTAAGTCCCTTTTACTTACACTTGTGTATTTAAAAAAACTTAGCTACTGTAAGGATTCTGAGGTAAAGAAAATATCAAATGAGAGTGTCTGTGGTGTTTTATTATTGGTACATGAATGAGATGTTGTTTAGCCCAATATTAAGGACGTAACCGTTAATTTTCATCTCCAGATGTGTGTAACAGCACTGATCTTCCAGAGGTGGAAATCATCAGTCTACTGGAAGAGCAGCTGCCCCACTACAAGCTGAGAGCAGACACCATCTATGGGTACGACCACGACGACTGGCTCCACACCCCTCTCCTCTCCCCTGACACCAACGTGGACCTTACCGTTGAGCAGATCGAGGAGACTCTGAAGTATTTCCGTAAGCGCAGATTTTCTAAGCCGTGTTTTAAAACAAAAAAAGGTTTATACGGGCAGCAATGCTAACAGGTGAGGGTGGCCTTCTACTCTCCTCTGCTGTTCAGTTGGTGGTGTATTTTGTATGGTCTGTCAGGCGCTACAGATTTGATATTCAGTTATTCTCCTCAACCTCAACCATCGCATTTTGGGAATTCTTGCTGGTAAGAGCTGAGATTAGCAATATAAAAAATAGTAGTGATGGGGTGGAAGACATAAAGCTGAGATTTTGCTGCAGTGGTGGGAGAGAAAGACATTACAGAGAGAGAGTGACATCAACACGTACAGACAGGCTGACCAACATTGAGGGAAAGAAGGTGGGGGGTGCAGACAGCAAGGCCTTCTCATTTGGCCTGAAGCTCACGTGGTCTCGGGCAGACAGCCGGGCCTCGCTTGTGGTCCCAGGGCAGACTGTAGTCCCACACTTAGCCAATCTGCTGGTCACATTAGCATCTATCCTAATGTCTGCCCAGCAGACACTGGGTCTGGGAGACTGGGATTGACAGACACTGGGTCTGGGAGACTGGGATTGACAGACACTGGGTCTGGGAGACTGGGGTTGACAGACACTGGGTCTGGGAGACTGGGGTTGACAGACACTGGGTCTGGGAGACTGGGATTGACAGACACTGGGTCTGGGAGACTGGGATTGACAGACACTGGGTCTGGGAGACTGGGATTGACAGACACTGGGTCTGGGAGACTGGGATTGACAGACACTGGGTCTGGGAGACTGGGATTGACAGACACAAGGCGGTGTGTCTCCCATGGCTCTCTGGATAGACTGGTCAGATCAGTCTGTCCTTGTTTTTGACCTTCATGTCATTTTGTTCTCAGCACCAGTGTATTGTGATTGGAGATCACACAGCAGAGTTCAGCTCAGGAGGTTAGATGTAGTCATCATTCAGCAGGTAGACTAGTGGTTACAGCATCTGAAAGGTGAACAAACAGTCTCTGAGCAGTTAACTCCAGTTGCTACCAGGTTGTTGCTGTAAATGAGAATGTGTTCTCAGTAAAATTACCTGGGAAAATATGTAATAAAATAAAACGGTTACAAAATCCATCCACCACTGCAGCAGTGATGAGCAAAATATTCTGTGTTAAACATATTGACCTACTGTATTTCCTTTACTCAAAATATATGGAAATGATGTGACATTAAATAGATGTTAAATAGATGGATAGGTTTACTTTTGCAAATCTATATATAATTCCGATTTTATTGCGTTGGTATTTGAAATGTTGTGTGTTTAAAACTATAGAATGCTATAAGAAAAGATGCTGCAGTGTTTTTGCTCTGCCAATGGTATTTCAGATGTACAGTAGACTACAATGAAACAGTTGGTGGTTGAAAATAGTTTCTAATACTGGCTTGACTCTAAGGATCAAAAAGAGTGTTCTAACAAGTTAAAACCACTTAACTGTCCCATCTGGGCAGTTTAATAAACATCTCCCCTTGATGGTTTTTATTGTACTCTCTGTATTTTGGGGTGGAATGTAGCCTGGTGGTTAGAATGTCTGACTAGCAACTGAATTGTTGCTAGATTTAATCCCTGAGCCATTAAGGTGAAAAATATATCCTGTTCGTATGCAAGGCAGCTAACCTAAAATTAACACCAAACTATGCTTTTATGTATTTGACTAAGTTTAGGAATTCCAGGGTCTTGTCTCTTTCTAGTCTTCTCATTTTCGGTCTTGCTTTTTTTCTGGTCTTCTGATTTCAGTTATTTTTCCACACAGAATTGCACAGTGGTCATCTGGCTAGTCAGCTGATCTGACAAATGTCACTCTGGCCCAGCTGCTCTCACATGACGCAATACTGATGGGTCTATATTGACTTGACTCGGTCAGTAGCCAGGTTGTTGAAGTGACATTGTTTTTCTCTGGAATAATACTGGAGGATTTTCTTTACTGTTTAATTTATAGTAGTTTGTCAAATTACAGCTGTTCTCTTTACTGTCTTACTATCATGCTGTGTTAGAAATAGTCAGTCAGCTGTTTTTTTTGATAGATTTCAGGAAGGTGGACTCCCTGGCCTGTAGTAAACCAGTGCTGCCATCTGAGACGGGGGGGGGCGCTGTTCACCTGCTGCCATTAGCACTACCGGCTTTAGTCTGCATTCAGATGGAGCCAGTCTCCATGACAACCGTTCAGAGGAAGGGAAGGGTGAGCAGAGGAGAGGAGAGAGGAGGGGACAAAATGGCTCTATTGACGAAACGGCTTGGAGGAGGGAGGAGCATGCCTCTGTAGGCCTTGACTATTGGCTGGTGGTCCTCTATAGACCCCTCCCTCTGTGGTACAACCTTGACTCACCACGGGGCAGCAACACATCCTGCCGCCTGCCTGGGTTTGGGCTGTGTTTTCTGTCTCTCCTCCCCTCCTCCTCGGATTCTGGTGGTCAAATGTGCAGTTTCACGTTGTCTCCTCGGCATGGTAGATTCCCAGAGAAGTCCGCGTGTCAGAAAAGGATGGGCTGGCTGTCTCTTGACCTCCGCAGCAGGATCGGAGAAAAAGATGCTCCTCTCAGCTGAAGGGGACTGAGTATGCAGAAATTCGTGGAGGCGGATTACTATGACCTAGACTGGTACTATGAGGAATGCACAGATGGTAAGGCTAATTGTCGCGGCTAATGTGTGGTGTTGTGGTGGTTATAGGGAGATGACACAGGAAAGAGAGGAAGTTCCTGGTAGAGATGGAGAGGGTGTGATTACGTGCCATTGACAAGGTTGACCGTATGAATGGGCCTGCTTCAGGTCCAGTGTGTATTGCGTCAGTCACATGATGGTGGAGCCTGGATCTGCTGTGCTGCCTCACTGCTGCCTGATGAAGTGTGCAGGTCACAAACCTCACCTGTGGTCAGAGACGATGGCTGTCCCGTGATATTTCGTTGTCTTCTGTTCACGGCTGATGGCGCTGGTGCGTTTCGTCAGGGATCCTGACCGGTGATTGGAACCTGGATGACTTCAGGGAAACAGAAACCCTTATCAGGAAAAGAGGCTGCTATTGACATACATTTTCGTGAGATGGAATTACTGTGACTGCCCACTGCCCTTGAGGATATATTTGCGAGTGTGAGTGTGTCTCTGTGTGTGTGTAGAGTGATATATGACTGTCCCTCAGCGTTGAGTCCTGTATGGTCAGTAGGTGTGGGCTAAACGCATGTGAAGCTGTTGGGTGAGTCATGTGACCAGCTGGAAAGCAGCACGTTGCATGGCAGCCACAGCGGCATGTGGACATGGGATAGAACAGCTCCATCTACAGTCTACCAGCCAGGCCAATACCCCGCACCCTTTATCTGATCATTATGTACAACCTGACCTGGGCCATATTCCCCTGGCTGAAGGGGATGTGATAAAACCTTGATTTAGATTGATGATTGTCGTGTACGCGGGTGGAATATTTCAGATGAGGCCTGTTCTGTCAGTATGGTGATTATGTAATACTGCACAGAGGATGTTCCATGTTACAGTACAGCAGAGGATTACATGGTGAGGGCCTCCTGACATACTGTTATTCTAACAGCCACACCAAGTCTACACGAGACGGGTTTATATTTAATTGATGAGCACGCTGCAGTGTTGTACTGCCCATATCTATTCGGGCTCCTCTGTAGAGGTCTTCCCAAAACACCCTGATCGGACAGCCAGCCAGAGATGGCATAGTCACCTGCCAGGTCCCATATTGTTTGGGTTGCAAACAACTTTCCATTTGTTCAGACTGAAAAGGGCTCCAGACCAGAGGTAGCCAAGGACAGCCCAGCCCAGGCCAGGCTCCTAGATGGACCTAGCATTCTAGTCCCATGCCTGACTAGGGAGGCTGGCTGGCTGACTAGGGAGGCTGGCTGGCTGACTAGGGAGGCTGGCTGGCTGACTAGGGAGGCTGGCTGGCTGACTAGGGAGGCTGGCTGGCTGACATGGGAGGCTGGCTGACTTGGGAGGCTGGCTGGCTGGCTGGGACAGAGCCATGGTTGCTGGGGAGGGCAGTGGGCCTGCTTCTCCCCACAAGAGCTTGGAGGGAAAGCTTCCAACCAAACTCCTACAGCCCCCCCATCTCTCCCTTTCCATCTCCTCTCTGCTCACAAAGCCCATGGCTTCCTGTTCTATTGGCCTAGATGGGGGTGGTGGGAGGGGCTCCTCCCATGCCGGGAGCTATACAACTTCACACAATAAAGGCCTCAAAGAAAGGAAGGGGGAAAGGGGGACAGTGAGGTGAGCGTGTTGTTGGGGGGGTGGGGGGTCAGGCACAGTCTATTGTTTGTCTGGCTTTGTTGGGGTACATCCGTAGGAATGGGGTGTATTCAGTATGCCCACACAAGCATATAGTACAGCCCAGAATCGCTGTAGGACCTCAATGAGTTAAATGAAATGAATTAAACTGATTTGGACATTGGGTTGTTGGTTATGTGAAATATTTGCTGTATTCTTTGTTTATAGAGGGTTACAATGGTTGTTTTATGAATAGGGTTTTTTCTTTGACTGGCAGTATTGGCATTGGGCTGTATTTCAGTCTGAGGCCTGTAATGTTTTAATGATTGTGTACTTGGTTTGTTGCAAGATGCCGCTTGAATGTTGCTAGTTGTTTTGCTTTTGTTGTGCTCTTACTGTTACCAAAGACACTGCATACCACAGTTGACCAAACTTTAATTGTTAGAAGTTAAATGTCTTTTCTTTTTTTTTCTTCAACTGGGTAGGATATCTGACAATGATTTATTAACCTGGCAGTGGTTTTCTTTAGTTAAACCAGCAGCAGTTACTATCCTCATTAAGCTGTATTATTTTCTCTCTCTGCCACTTCATCAAGCTCTGTATTTCTTGATGGTTGCCTTTGTGTAGTTTGCATGTGTGTGTATATTGTCACCTGTGTATGTTAGTGGTAACTCAGGCTGGGCAGCTATCCCTACAACAGGTGTGCTACGCCTTGCAGTGTTTCCATGGAGCGTCGGGCGGAAGATACCATTTCAACACATGAAAAGGGGTGGTGAAGGGGAGCGTGTTCAGGCTTGAGCTTCGGTATTACAAAGATTAAACCACCACGCTGTATTGTTTAGTTCATACTCACATATGTCATGTCTACATTTGAGTCCATGCTACAGTCTGAACATTCAAAGCCATGGCTGTCTTATAATAGTGCCCTACCACTCCCCTGCTCTGATTCATGCTAGTCCTCTGGTCAACAGCCAACGAGCCATGGACCATAAAAAGCAGGAGGGTGTGTCTGAGTGACTGGGCTAGCTGTCTGTGAGTGTGTGACAGTCTCCCCTTGCTGTCCACACACTCAGCCATGGTTCTGGACTTGAGACAGCCAGGTTCTGCTCGTCGCTAGCTGCGTGTTAGCATGGCGCTCCAGTGTCCCAGCACCCCTACGGAGTGCTTGGAGTATGTCTGTTCACCTGACCACAGTGATGGAGAGGTGCAGGAAGAGGAAGATGATGAAGAGGAAGAGGAGGAGGAGAAGGAGGATGACGAGCAACGTATCCTGTTTGAAGGTACCCTTTAACTGGACTCCTGCAGGTGTTGCTGTGCCGTTTATTCACCCGGTGGTTTGGAACCACATTGACTGCTGTTGGTCTCCTGCTCCGTGTTTGTCCTCCTGTGATTTTCAATGGCCCAGGTCACGTGGATTTGTAGCCTACCAGGAGAACCAGAAAGGGCATGTTTGTTTGTTTTCAGTATCAACATGAACTACAAGTCACTGAATTACCATCTTAATACAGTGGACATTCACAGAGCCGCCAGGTCAAGTCAGATATTTTTACGTTTACCCAAGTCACGTTGAGAGATCTTGGATTCCATTGTGGTTGTTCTGTTGGCTATTTGATCTGTCGGGTACTGCAGTGCTGTTTAGTTCTGCTGATTGTTTCAAGGCTGACAGTATGGTTTCCCATGTCCCTAAGGTACTCTGTGGAAGAACCTGTCCTCTTGTCACTATCTGGTTCACCAAGACTTGTCAGTTGACTAGGTAATCCAGTTAGAATCATGGGAAATAATGACTTGCTAGGGAACTGGATCTGTTGTCCTCGTTGATAGTATTGAGTTTGACCGTGACTAAAGTGAATATTCTCCAGACACTCCCCTAACAAGCCTTAATTCTTTGGGAACAGAGGGCAGCCGACACTACCTAGTAACACAGCTGTTGATTAGTTTCTGTTGGTTAGTTGCCGAGACAGTCAACCACAGTGTTTCCACACCTTAGACACAGTCTCCTGTCGATTGTTGTTGGTATTGTGCTTAATAGGATGGTGTATAAAGTCATAAAGGCATTTCTGGTGTGGAAGAATGTGTTTGGTTATGTAACATGGTGTCGTTTGTTTAGCTGTCAAATACGAGATGGCTGCACGCCATGGTGCTCATGGAAATATGTACTTTGCATTGAACTCGTCATTTTACTGTGTGTTTGCGCTGCTGCAGAAACATATCAGAGATAAGAACTCCCTTAACCACAAGGATCAAGGCCTAGGTGTGTATAGTCAGCAGAAACAAGTCACCTTTTTGTCAACATTGGAAGGGTAGGAGTGACCATAGATTTAAGTTGGACTCTGTTAGTCCCTGCTTTGTGTTGCCTCTGAACTGGACTGCCAATCAGTTTTGTCTGTTGGCATGTCTTGGAAGTCTGATATGAAACACTCATTAGTAGATAAGGTGGATGGAGAGATTTGGAGGAAGGATTTAAAGGGACAGGAGAGCTCATGGCTTCTTAGTAGTTCTACAGTGCTGTGGCTAGTTGTTGCTGATGGTGGTCAGTAGCCTTTTGTTTTTAAAGGTGAATAAATACTGAAACTTCCCAAAGCCGCATATAATACATTTTTTATAATATAATGATTTTTTTTTTTGTCTCCTCCATCACTTTGGATTTGACTATGACTTCAAAGTGCAAACTGTCAGGTTTATTTTGAGGATATTTTCCTATTGCAAATATTATGTGGGAAACTGTAATTTCTAAACGGTTCATCCACTGTTGAGGAAAATGGCCTCACATTAAAGCTAACCACAACATTTCATACCGAAAGTAGCATACAGAGATAAACACGCCATGGGTCACTGTCTAAATACCATGGAGTTCACTCTGTATGATAGTAATACTTTAGCTGCTTCTCTGGACCACCTCTGCAGTGTCCACAGGATCTGAAAGGTGTGGGTTTAGGACGGAGCGCTAAATGTGGCGGTATCTAACACCTCCCTGAGTCATGGCGTTGCTGATCATCTGTTGAGGATTGCAGAATGTAATAACGGCGAATAACTACATGCTGGCCTGGTGCTGTTATCAGCCGTGTTCGGGTGGGATTGAGATGAGTCAGATTCTGCTCTGACTCTCTAAATGCCTCCATCACAATAGTCTTTCCTGATGTCTCATTTTTCAGTTCTACTCTCTGCCTTCTTCTGAGAGGATTTGTACTTTTTTATTTGTGCTGGCTGCCTTGAGAATTGAACCTACAACCCTGTGCTCTACCAAATGAGCTACATGGGAATGAGGACTCTACCTAGAGTCCTGTCCTGTCCTCCCCCTGGTGTTTTGAGAGAGGACATGAGAGCACTAAAGGACACTGGGGTTTAGCAAAGACTATTTAGGCAGACTGTTTGTCAGTCTGCCTGATCAGAACAACTTGTTTAAGATCTCTGATATCAGCAGTTCATCTGTGATGTGCAGTTAGTTCTCTGATAACTAATTCAGCCATTTCAAATATCTGTCTGCCCTGCTCAGGGTGTTTAGCTGTCCAACATACAGTACATGTGTGGCTGCATTTCCTAGTAATGGTTTCTTTGTCTGTTTTAAAAACTGCTCTCTTTCCAACTCTACAGTTCTATGTGCTGAAAGAGTGGGCCAGATGACTAAGACGTACAATGACATAGATGCTGTTACACGTCTGCTTGAAGAGGTAAGAAACGTGGGTTATTCATTTACAATGATAATATTAAAATCGGCTGGGATATTATTTCTCTGCCATGCAAAGTTAATCACACCATACAAAACACAGAACAATGTCTTACAGTAGCCTCGGTTTTCCCTCCGTCTCAAATCTACATCATAACATCTAGCAATATTCTCTAATCAGCCTCCTCTGCCTTCCCTGCAGAAAGAACGGGATTTGGAGCTCGCTGCCCGCATTGGCCAGTCTCTACTGAAGAAAAACAAAACCCTCAGTGAGAGAAACGAATTACTGGAGGAACAAGTAGAGCACATTCGAGAAGAGGTGAGAATGTTTTCACTCGGGCTTCCTCCCCATCTGTTCTCACTTTGTCTCTGTGTCCCCGTCTCTCACACTTCTGCCCCCCCTCCTCTTGCAGGTGTCTCAGTTGCGCCATGATCTGTCAATGAAAGATGAGCTTCTCCAGTTCTACACTAGTGCAGCGGAAGAGAGCGAAGGAGAGTCGTGCACCTCCACCCCGTGAGTCAGCTAACTGCCCTGCTGGCCTCTCTCTCTCCTAATGTTGTGGTTTGCCAAGGGCACTCATCCCCTTTTAATTCTTGTAACAAATCTCCTTCATTTTACTGTATTCATTTTCCACCACTATGCCTTATGTCAAAGTTCAAAGTTTATTTATCAAATGCACCAAATATCACAGCGTCATCCTGCACAATGAAATGCTTGTGACATGGCACCTTCGTAGTAAGAATTTAAGAAATATATAAAGCAAAAATATTGCGATAATATACATAACACTGTAAACTTGCAGCAATTTAAAGAGCACTGTAAACTAGCAGCAATATGGGTAGTAGTATTGAATATTATAGATATACAGTTAGGTCCGGAGATATTTGGACATAGACACAATTTTCATAATTTTGGCTCTGTACGCCACCACAATGGATTTGAAATGAAACAACTGAGATGCAAGTGCAAACTTTCAGCTTTAATTAAAGTGGGTGAACAAAAATATCCAATGAAACGTTTAGGAATGGCTACCATTTTCATACACAGTCCCCTTATTTCAGGGGCTCTAATGTAATTGGACAAATTAACACAATCATAAATAAAATGTTCATTTTTAATACTTTGTCGAGAATCCTTTGCAGGCAATGACTGCTTGAAGTCTGGAATGCATGGACATCACCAAACGCTGGGTTTCCTCCTTTGTGATGCTTTGCCAGGCCTTTACTGCAGCTGCCTTCAGTTGTTGTTTGTTCATGGGTCTTTCTGCCTTAAGTTTTGTTTTCAGCAAATGAAATGCATGCTCCATCGGGTTGAGATCAGGTGATTGACTCGGCCATTGCAGAATATTCCAATTCTTTGCCTTAAACTCCTGGGTTGCTTTCTT
This sequence comes from Esox masquinongy, assembly GCA_016801175.1. Classification (NCBI taxonomy): domain Eukaryota; kingdom Metazoa; phylum Chordata; class Actinopteri; order Esociformes; family Esocidae; genus Esox; species Esox masquinongy. The sequence goes on from JACXGI010004210.1 coordinate 29,538, forward strand.
AGTATGTTTTGGGTCATTGTCCATCTGTAAAGTGAAGTGCCGTCCAATCAACTTCGCTGAATCTGAGCAGACAATATATCCCTATACACTTCAGAATGCATCCAGCAGCTTCTGTCTTCATACCACATCATCAATAAGTACTAGTGACCCAGTGCCATTGGAAGTCATGCCCATGCCATCACACTGCCTCCACCATGTTTTACAGATGATGTGGTATGCTTCGGATAATGAGCCATTCCAAGCCTTCTCCATACTTTTTTCTTCCCATCATTCCGGTGCAGGTTGATCTTAGTTTCTGTCCAAAGAATGCTGTTCCAGAACCGGGCTGGCTTTTTTAGATGATTTTTGGTAAAGTCTAATATGGCCTTTCTATCCTTATGAATGGTTTGCACCTTGCAGTGAACCCTCTGTATTTGCTCTTGTCAAGTCTTCTCTTTATGGTAGACTTGGATAATGATATGCCTACCTCCTGGAGCGTGTTCTTCATTTGGCTGGATGTTGTGAAGGGGCTTTTCTTTACCATGGAAAGGATCCTACGATTATCCACCACTGTTGTCTTCCGTGGACGTCCAGGCCTTTTTGTGTTGCAGGGCTCACCAGTGCGTTCTTTTTTTCTCAGAATGTACCAAACTGTTCATTTGGCCACTCTCTGATGGATTTTTTATTTTTTGCAGCCTAAGGATGGCCTGTTTCACACCTGGAATCAACTCCAGACCTTTTACCGGCTTAATTGATGAATAAATAACGAAGGAATAGCCCACACCTGTCCATGAAACAGCCTTTGAGTCAATTGTCCAATTACTTTTGGTCCCTTGGAAAAGAGGGGGCTACATATTAAAGAGCTGTAATTCCTAAACCCTTTCTCCAATATGGATGTGAATACCCACAAATTAAAGCTGAGAGACTGCACTTTAAGCACATATTCATTATTTAACTGTAGCTTGAATATATTTTGGTAAACAGTCAAAATAACAAAACTTGTCAGTGTCCAATTATTTCTTGACCCAACTGTAAGTAAGTCTAGCAATAATATACATAATGTAAACTAGCAGCAATTTTAGAAAGAGTAGGATGGGGAATATGAACAATATGGGTAGAGTATTAAATATTATAGATAAAATCTGAGTGTAATGTGCTAATGAATGGTACATGCAAAGGAATATTCTAAAATACATTGAATGTTCATGAAATGACGTCAGGGCAACTGGAATGGTCATGTGTGATCAGTATGAGCATGGATCAGTGTTGCTGGTTAAGGAAAATGTGCTGTTATGTTAATTGGAGACGTGTTCTGATCACAACAAACTAAAATAGGACAACGCATTCATCTCAGATTAAATTATTTTCTAGACCTGGAGGTACAAATTAGATTTTCAACGTGTTCATCCTTAATTTTACCATTACTTCAAGAGGGCTTCTAATATCCCTCTATCCATTTACTCATAAGGACTAACCTTTGATCACCCTGCACTTCAACGGGCAGATTGCTTCTGAACCAGACATGTAATCAAAGGTTAAAAATGGTTACATAAATATTGCATAGGCCCCAAGATGGTCTACCCCCATTTGATACAATCACAAATTTGGTTTATAGTCATCATTTCCTAGTCTAACTAAATTCACTGGTTGGACCAGTGGCCTAAGCAGCTGGCTCTGGCACACACATTCAACTGCATCGTGTGCCCCTGTACGGTCCACTGCTCTTTTTCCTCCATCTTTCCACACCTTCCTGTCAAATAAGCATAAAAATCCCTGAAAGTCATAGTGAGTTTTTCAAAAACAATCCAGTAATACCAGTGTCCTGTTGCTGTTGTGGCAAAACGCCGATCCAATGTGCTGTTTATCCTTGTGGCCTAAATTACGCAGCGGGTCCAAGGACAGCCGGAATGAGTATTGAGTCAGACCCTCTGCCAGCTTTGGACAAAGTCATGTCTCCTTGTGGGATGTGACACCCTGTTCTTACAAATGATTGGCTTAGTCCCAAATTGCACCCTTTTTCCTATGTAGTCTGCTGTGTCTCAACAGAGGCCTGCGGGACAGTGGTAGAAAATAGGGCCCCACTACATGTAGAGAAAGTCTCTTGCTGACCAGACTGTCACCGTGTCTCCTCCGCACAGCGTCTGCCACAATGACTCCACGCTGCTGGTGCCAAACTACTTTCCCCTGGACTCACTGCAGAAGAAACTCAAAGACCTGGAGGCGGAGAATATCTCTCTGAGATCTGAGGTAAACTGAATTTTGCGAGTGACCCCCTCCCCCCACCTCCGCTTGACGCGGCGCCCGTTAGCCGTGTGTAGCCCCCGCTGTGGGGCGACGCTGCCACGGCCTGAGCCCCGCGGCGTCCTTCCACCTGAGATCGCTATGAAGGGGTGGAAACGGTTGTCAGTTAGCTTGTTTTTTGCCTGCTGTGGATGGCTCTCTCCGCGCAGTCTCCTGCCGTGGCTCGTTGTTGACGCGCGGCTGTGTCCTGTGATCCCTCCCCAGGCCTCTCACCTGGAGACCGAGACCGAGGAGTACGAAGAGAAGGAGCAGCAGCTGGTCAACGACGTCGTCAAGGAGCTGAGTGAGTTCACGGTGTCACGGACCTCTTAACCTGGGCCTCGTTCAGTAACGCCAGGGTCGTGTTCGCTACAGAGGACGCCAATTCTGTTAGCCCTGTTTGAACACGCAACGTGTTTTGCTACAGCGTGCCATTCTAAATATAACCCAGAAACAAGCTTTGGTGCCATACCCCATGGTGCCCTGAGGCAGTGTGGCTAACTTTGTCACGCCCTCCAGGAGATGCCAACCACCAGATGTCCACCCTGGCGGAGGAGCTGGCGAGGAAGACGGATGATGCGTCCCGCCAGCAGGAGGAGATCACACACCTTCTGTCCCAGATTGTGGACCTGCAGAAGAAGTCCAAGTCTGTAAGTGGCCAAACTAAGCCAATGGGAACGTTCCAGGTCGCCATTCTGGCTGTTGCTAAAGAAACTGAAGGTAACGACCTGGAACACAACCAGTGATGGCCATAGCTGTCATTTGTCTGTCCCTGTTGTTGTGTGTAGACCTTTAACCCAGGGGACTGGTGGGTGTTTTTTGCAGTATGCAGTGGAAAACGAGGAGCTCACCCAACACCTAGGGGCTGCCAAAGATGCTCAGCGCCAGCTCACTGCCGAGGTATAGTAAGGCTTGATTAATCAATTACCCAAGGAGTGTTCACTGCCGAGGTGCAGTAAGGCTTCATTAATCAATTACCCAAGGAGTGTTCACCGCTTGGATAAAGTAAGGCTTGATTAATCAATTACCCAAGGACTGTAATTACCTCTAAGGTACAGTAAGGCCTGATTAATCAATTTCTCCAGGAATATGCTCGGCTGAGGTACAGTAAGACCTGATTAATCAATTATCCAAGGGATATAATGATTGCCTAACTAAACCCACAAAGCTGTCTTTAACGTTGTGAGGTTACTGAGGCTGGGTGGGCGGAGCCTTGGAAAGGAGGTAACCAGAACTCACACCAGCCAGATCTGGGGATCCTGTGAGGAAACATCTAGTCTGTGAAGGGTGGAAGACTAGGGCAAATAGAATGAAATGTCGTCTGCTGCTTTTGTAATGAGATCAACTGTTTCAAAGGTCTTCCCCTCTCGAGTTATATTGTTAGTCCTTTCATAAAAACTAACAGAAACCAGCGGCAGACAGTGTTTAGTAAAAACATGCTCTGTACACAGTCATCTCATGTTCAGTACTCATGTTCATGTAGTCTTTTGCTCTCACTCTGTTTCTCTTTTTCCCTCTCTCTCCCCCTGTCTCTGCAGCTGAGGGAGTTGGAGGAGAAGTTTGCAGAGTGTATGGAGATGCTCCAAGAGGCACAGGAGGAGCTGAAGAACCTACGGAATAAAACCCTGCCTCTCAGTACACCTCGACGTTTTCACTCCCTGGGACAGTTCCCTATGGTGAGACACACAAATAAACCCGATCTCTCAGTTCAGCTTCCATTCCCTGGTATGTTGTGACTAGACGGAACACTCCCCCATTTTTCCCCAACCAAGAGTGACTGATAAATTACTTCAATGTAGAAATGCGAAAAATTCATAGTTGGGAGGGAAGAGAGAGGCAGCGCTGGTAAGGGGGTGGAAGGTTTGCATTTCATCCGGCTTTGTTTTTAACCCTATTCCTCAGGTGTCAGATGTTAGCAGCATTGTTTATGCAGAGGGGGTGAGTGGACAATCTACAGTACCTCTATTGACTGCATGTTGAATTACCACACCACTTACCAGTGAGGAGTCAGGAGGGTGCCCAGATCCCCGGGCCTAGTTCTGGGCCGGGCCCTGGCCCTCACATAACTGCCCCAGAACTCTGGAGGAACTGGAACGTAAAGACAATGACAGAGAGGACTGTCTTAATCTGTTTCTGTAGTGAAAATTGTCTGGTGGGGTAAAGGTGACTCCTGTTGTGGACCCTCTAGAGTGTGTATGCAAGACTACTAATGACCTGGGGTTGGTTCCCATGGTAACCCTGGTGTGTCTGTGTGATGGGGTGTGTCTTGTCCCGTCCCCCGAATCCATTGCTTGTTTTTGGGGGGCTGGAAGATTCGCTAAGACATGAACTCGTGTTTCCAGACTCATGTTCAGTCACATCGTAGTTATTTGGTCCGTCTGTCCTCCTAGGACTCTCTAGCCGCTGAGATTGAGGGCACCATGAGAAAGGAACTGGCCATGGATGATCCAGAAGTGGAGGAGCAGAAGTATGCCCTTACCTCTGTCTACTTTAAGAAACCTTAATAGAGTGTCCCAGTCCTTGAGCTGCGCTGATGTCGTGTGTATTCTTCTGTGTGCGTGTGCGTGCACAGGTTGCACCCCAAGCGTGTGTTTGAGACGGTGAAGAACATCAACCTGATGCGTCAGCGCTCCTGCCTGGCTCCGTCTCCCATGAACATCCCCGGCTCCAACCGGTCGTCTGGGCTAAACTCGGGCCGCTCCAGCTGCATGTCGACTCCGCGCTCCAGCCTGTACGGGGACGTGAGCTCCATCGACAACCGCAACAACAGCATCATTCTGGAGACCCCAGATGACAGGTACTGGGATGGACAGCCACTCTGCTGGCCTTCCTGTCAATGTCAACTCTTTCTCTGGTCCTCTCTGAATCTCTTAAATTCAATCCAATGGGCTTTATTGGCATGGGAAAAAAGTGTGCGCGCGCACAAACACAAACTTAACAAAAGCCAGACATTGAAAGTAGACATTACCCTAAAAACATTTCAACCCGACTTGGACTTTTAATTGCTATTTTGTTAGCAGTTAAACAATGTGTCTCTCGCCTTCACTCTCTCTAAGCTCTGCTTGTTCAGTCACATTGGTAAGAGCTCAACTTTCCCTGAGTAAGTTTATAACATTGTCCTGTCCAATTAACCCTGTCAGTTTGTACACACATTGCCTATGGTTCCCTGAATCCTCAGAGACTATAGCTGTTATTTCATTAGAGTTGCTGTTAGAGTTACTAAGCACTTTGCAAGCTGTGCCACAACAAACCTCCCAACAATGGCCTTGGTGTTACTAGTTAACAGGAGATGAGGAAGCTTGTGTTTACTGGTTTCTGATAGCAACCATGGAACAATAAAAGCCAAACAGTACCTATTCATAGAGCCAAATTCTTTGAATGTAAACCATTGGGGATGTCATTTAATGTTAATGGGAATGAAAACCAAAAATAAAGACTGGCCCCTTTTTCCCCTAGTCAGACTTGTTGCTATGAACGTTGTTATGTAAAGACCCAGTGCAATTCAGAGTCCTACAGACCAGGTATATGTCCTTTTTGTCAGACATGATGGAACAAAATTTAGTGAATAATTATGTACTAATGATGCACCGATCAACTATCCAGCAATCGGAATTGGATGATTTTCCCTTACAAAAGTATTCCTGTCTGATAGCCAACCGGAAGATCCAATATCTGATCTAAAACATGCAAGCAAAAATTATTCATTGGTTGCAAAGAATAATTTAATCAACTAAAAATAGTTGATTGTAGGTAAATCATTCATCAATCAAGGCCAGTAAAAGACCCTACGTTCATTGACAGGTAGCAATATTCAACAACATGTGGCTAATTTTGACCCCAAGCCCCCCCCCCTCCAAAAAAAAAAAGTTTAAAAAACTGGTATCATCCTGTGAATTGCAGGACCCGGAGGCAAACAATTGACCATCAGTATCATCCTCAAAAATGCAGTGCAAACTTCATACACAGTTCCTCCCGTCCTCAGTGAATGCAGATTCATAACCAAAATACACAATCGTGCCAAATTTGTTTTCTATTTTCCGCTACCTGGGGAAATACTTGTGAATATTCTCTCTCTTTCTGCCTCTGTCTGTCTTCTCGTGCTCTTTCGGTCTCCCCTTTCCTTCCCATCGCTTTCCAGCATCAACGACTCCAACAAGAAACCAGGGACCCCTGGGACACCGGGCTCCCGGGACCTCGAGGCAGCCCTCCGACGTCTCTCCCTGCGGCGGGACAACTACCTGAGCGAGCGGCGCTTCTTCGAGGAGGAGAGGGACCGGAAGCTTCAGGGGCTGGCGGAGAAAGGAGAGCTGTACGGCGGCAGCGTGACTCCCACAGACAGCATCATGTCCCTGGGAGGCAGCCACGCCTCCTCCATCTGGTCCGGATACTCCTTCAGCTCCCGCTCCTACCTGCCGGAGAAACTGCAGATCGTCAAGCCGCTAGAAGGTGACTCCCGCCCTGCCGTTCTTCCGGTTGACACACTGTGGGAGCTCATGCGCCACCGTGAGGCGCAGCCTCTCCCACACAGTGCTTGTTCTACCACCGTCACCCCCACCCCCGCCGCTGGTTTCAAGTCTAGTTGTGGGTTTAAAGCAGCCTCCCAGCACCAGACCTGCCCGACAGGCTAGTTTAGCAAGAAACTGGACGTACCAACCTGTCGTTGGCGTTTTCCCCTCTTAGGCCAATGAGGTCCCGTGGGGCTCATCCTGTTTAATCGAGGAGGGATTACCGCACAGCGTCTTGCTTAGTCTAGTGGCCATTCAAAATAATATACTTGGTATCATCAAAAAGCATTTAAAATCGACTGGAGAAAAACATGTATGCAACTGTTTGAAATATGAGACTTCTGGATACAGTGTTAGTTTGAGTCCGTTATCTTAGAGATACTGTAGGAAACACTGATTTTAACCAAAGGTTAAATCCTAAGGTTGTTTTGCAAGCATGTTTTGCTAGTAGTAAATGGTTGTAAACATGTAATAGTGCTATATCATCAGAAAAACATTTAATAAATCCAGGCATCTATGATTTAGGGGCTTCATATGTCCCAAATGGAAGCCTATTACCTATATAGTACCCTACATTTATCCAGAACGTTCATGGTTTTCTTAAAAAGCTGTGCACTACTGGAAATAGGGTGCCCCAGCTTGGAGAGTATCCTTGTTCTCTAGTGACACCTAGTGACAACACCATAAACATGCACAAACAAAACTAAATTGTGCATTAGAAACAGATTTGTTTCTGGTCTAATTTAAGGACTCGCTCGTCTTATGCTCTTTATTTATAAGTGCCGTTTGATGATGAATTTGATCGTTTGCATTATCAGCCGGTCTTTGGACTTTAAATGTTAGGTACAGTGCCTCTGATGTAAACTCATTAATTCTTACCCATATGTCTTCCAGATGGTGTTTTGCCTTTTTAATTTATAATTCTTTTGACCGTCCATTGGCTTCTTCCAAAATAAAATGAACAAATTTTCTTACCTTCTCTCTTTATTTTCATAACGACCTTCACTAGATAGATGAGGAAAGTGTTGCATCTTTCCTCATCTCTCTGATTAAAAAGGAACGATGACAACCACACATCTGACTTGAAACCACTGAATGAAGTGGCCATAGACGACATTAACTGAGCATTGACTATACAAACCAAATAAGTCTTATGGAAGATCCTGGAACATCAAGGAGGTTATGTTGTGGTCCCCTAGAAGTACTTAAAAAAACCTAAATATATATACCAAGTCTAATCAATGCAAATCGTCTCCCCGCTCCAAAGCCTGCAACATTGTTATGCTCACCATCCTTTAACTTCTCACTCAATTTCAGACTAACACCAACTTTCATTGCACTCAACCCACCTTGGTTGCACTCGAACCGGGGTAGAATAGATGTCGTCATGTCACATGTTGGCGTGTCAGACACTACCAGTGAAGACGTGGTAGCCCCTGCCCTTCCTGGGTTCATACAACATGCTTGTGGATCATGTATGGATGTGAACATGTCTTGTTTACAGGCCCTTAAACACCCTTCAGGACTGGTTTCACATCCAGATGTATTTCAGCCGTCTGGACAGGAAGGACCCCTCTCTCCTGTTTCTCCAGCCGTCTTGCATCTGATGTGATGCATGACCATGGAAACCGATATGCGCGGAAGGCAGGGCTGTGTCTAACGTTTTTCCTCTCTTCTCCTCTTCCCCTCTCCACCTCAGGCTCTGCCACCTTGCACCATTGGCAGCAGCTGGCGCAGCCCCACCTGGGGGGCATCCTGGACGCACGGCCCGGGGTGGTCACCAAGGGCTTCCGGCCTCTAGAACTGGACCTGGAGCATGTCTACCGGTTCACTGACTTTGAGGAGGACTTTGAGGTGGTGGCGGAGTCCGACGACCTGTCACTCCAGAGCCTGTCGACGTCGGACTACGGCGGCGTCGGTGTCCTTAGCCGGTCGGGCCTCCGCACGCGCTCTTCCTCGTGCTCGTCCTCCTGCAGCGGCAGAGCCGTCAACAACCACCTCTCTGAGGGCGGGGTCGACGCTAGACATGAAGCCAGGGGAGAAGGCAGGACTCTGGGCCAAGGCGACAGCCCTCTGTCCCCGCCCCGACCTCCCGGCTGGGAAAACCATGGGGACCAGGATCATGCTGCGGTCGCTGATGGGGTGTCCGGTGAGGGAGCCTACTACACGGGTCACACAGGCGGGGGGCATCCTTAACCCCCCCCCACACCTACCTCAGGATGTACAGGCGTTCATTGGCCATCGCCATTCTCTCCTGTTCAGCGGTCCCTGATCCCTCCACGCAGCTGCACACCCGCCTCATCCATGCACCTGCACACCCACCTCATCCAGACACCTGCACACCGACCTCATCCAGACCCCTGCACACTCACCTCATCCGGACGTGTTTTTCGGCCAGGCCCCTTTTGAGTATAATGTTTTGATTTATTTCAGTGTAACCTTCAATCTCCTTCTCTCTCACATTCATACATTTCCGATTTTCTCAAGTTCCTTCCTTAGAATTTCTGATTAACGTTAAATTCTGAATGTTTTTGTATCATCCAGTTCTGACCTTGTCCTCTGTGCACTGCAAGTAATTCAAAATCTGTCTGGTGTCAAAAACATTTCCTAGATTTTCTTTTAGCACAGAATGCTTAATCAGGCGTAAATGTCTACCCCCCAAAAACCAAGTCAAGTATCACAGAAGTACCGTAATTTGTTGTTGTCAACCCTCTTTGTAATGTTGTGACAACCCCCCCCCCCCGACACACACACACACACACACACACACACACACACACTCCAAATTGAGTCTGAACAACCTATGACCAGCACCCCACATGCAACTGATAGAGGTGTTTGTGTCACAGCATCAGGTGATATAGTTCTATTAATCACACTGTATTCTTACAGCTGCCAAGAAACTCACAACACTACTGCTAAGATAGGGACCAAAATGGCCCCCTATTCCCCACGTAGTACACTACTTTGCACCAGGTCCTATAAGGCTAAGCTCAGTTGTAGGGCATGGGGGAGCACACTGTGCTAGGAGCCATTACTGTGAAATGGTGTGACTGTCAGCACCTCTCCTGTCATTGACGTTGATCCTCAGTGGAAACACAGCGCTGCAGACCACTTATCCTCAAGTGGTTTAACACGGCAGTTGGTTCCCTCCGCATAATGATCAGGTTGATTTCAGGGCTGTGGTATCTGGAGTTTTTTGTAAAATCATTCAGGGGGTTTTCCACTATCTGTCATTTCCGTATCTGACAATCAGCTTTTATCTTTGTTTGAACTGCATTTGGAGTCTGTTCACGATTAGGACGGATGCCTCTTTAAACTATCTGTTCTTTGGGTGTCTTTGGGTGTTGGAATTACATTTTCATGTATTTACCTTTTTGGTATATCTGTACCCAGTACTAATACACACGGTCTTTCTCCCTCTATTTCTGTCTACCACTCTCTCCCCCCCCCCCCTATCACTCTCTACTTCTCTCCCACCCCCTGCCCTCTCTCCACCCCCTCTCTCTCTCTCTCTCTCTGTGCGTGCGTGCGTGACAGCCCACTATCCTGGTAAATGTATGTCCCATACAGGGTCCACCT
>JACXGI010004210.1:39983-55553 GCA_016801175.1 Esox masquinongy
CCCCCGCGCTAGGTGACCCCCCCCCCCCACCCCACCTACCCACCCACCGTATGTCTCGCCATTGATGTAGGGGTAGAGACCATGGGAAGCGTTCTGCCCCTGCAGGTTTCCCATGAGGCCACAGGGTGGCAGTGCCTGTCTGAAACACCACCTCTGCATAAATATTGGGACATCTGCTTCCCGCGTTGGGGCTGTCACTAATGGTCCACGGAGGATGACAACAGGCTCACACTGCTGAAGGGACTACTTACTACCGAGTCATTCACAGGGAGGCTGGGGTTTTTTCTTCGTAGTGTTTTGCAGGTCCTTGGCCTGTGGAGCTTGTTCAGTTGCACTGGCTCAGCCCACCTCACCATGTGCCACCGTGACTGACAGCTGTAATTTAGCCCTCTGGGATGAGTAAAGAGTGTTGTTGATTTGAACTGCCCCTCTCCAGGTCATGTGACGAGGAAGAGGAATCGGCTGTGTATCATGTTGTTCTGAGGGCTGACATAGAGCAGCAGGCCCCCTGAGGCCCCCCGCCGTGCGGGTGAGACCGGTCACATGACCTGTAGCTTTGCCTCATTGTAGGAGTCCCTTGGTCAGCTCCCGAAATCCGGGTGTTTTCCCGGGGAATAACAATGCCTGTCTCACTTTCTCCTCACCAGCCCCTGCCCTCCATCTCTAAACACTCTAACACTCCTGTGGCTTGTCAGTCAGACCGATCCGGAACAGCTCCTACCCAAATGGTTGACACTGACTGTAATCAATGACAATCGCATCAGAAGGTTTCCCATACTCTTAAGAGCTTCTGGTTCTGGCATTGAAACAAACAACTTGGTTGTAGCCCGATTTGTAATTGAAGCTGAGCTTGTTTGTGTGCTTTGTAACCAACTTTGGAGCTGCTTTTGCCGCATCATTTTTTATCATTACTGGTCTGTTAGGACTATGGCTCTGATACTAAATTATACCAAACTCCCTTTGGTGGTTTTCTCTGAAGTAGAATCGTGGTTTGAAATGGCGTGTGTTGGGGCTAACCTCCGGATTACCTCATCCGAGTGTCTCATTGATTTGTCTGTTCATTAAATATAAGCACTGATTTATTTGACATGCACATTTGTAGTTGGAATTTCCACATTATTTTACTAGTCGGCATGAGAGTGTGGACTAAAAAAGCTAACTAACAACGGTGACCCCTCCGAGATTGTCCTAAAATCAACCTATTAAAACAATTGTGCTCTAGACCCTAGGAGATAATGAGTGTTCTTTTAACTCTTTCTTGACTTTGAACAGTCTGTGCTGAATGAAATAAACGGTTGTCATTTGGACTGCCGAGGAATGCATATAGCTGAATATGTCGTTGAATTAGGTGGTATACTGTGGTTGAATATATAGCTGAACTAACCTTGTCCGTCGTCTTCATCCAGCCTTGCGTCCGGCCCTACGACCTCCTGTGTCATGACCAGTAGCAGTGTCAGGTCCACTCCCGGCTCCACCCCCTGTACCCCCCGCCGCCTCAGCCTGTCCGCCGAGTCCTTCACCAACCTGAGAGACTCCACCAAGACCATGAGCACAAGCGGCGGCCTGGTGCGTCTCCTCCAGGAGCGAGGCATCTCTGCTGCGGTCTACAACCCCCAGAGCTGGGATCGGGCGGGGAGCAGCACCACCTCCGTCCCTACTGGGGGGGCACCATCGATTCTGCCTCCCCCGCCTAGGCCCCCTGACACCCTACCCTCCACGCCGCCAAACTCCCCGACCCGCCGCCCCCACCCCTCCAAACCATGCAGCCCCGTGGGCCTCTTCGACCTCAGCCCCAGTAGCCCGCCCTATGACAACTTCCTGGCGTCGAAGCCGGCCAGCTCCATATTGAAGGAGGTTCGAGCGGAGGCCCAGAGCAGCGAGTTTGCGGATGGCGGGCGTCAGACTGACGTCAGTGTTTCCAACCTCAAGCTGGTGGACAAGCTGAAGCGCTTCAGCATGGCCGGGGACACCCGCTCCCCCTGCCCGGGGAATCCGGGGCTCGCCATGCTGGGGCCCCTCAGTGGCCTCCGCCGGCCAGGCCCCGCCTTCGGTCCATCCGCGGGGACCAGCTCCATGGGGGGCATCCCAACTCTGAACACCGGCATCCGCCGCAACCGCAGCTACCCAGCCATGGTAGGGGCCAGCATGGCTATGAAGGGCCCGGGGCCCGACGTCCACACAGACATGCTCCTGGCTTCTTCCTCCACGCTCCCCAGACAGACTAGTCTCAACGACGAGTGAATGAATGATGCGTTTTATCCTGTGTCCGATGAATCGTCGTGTTTATGTGTGTGTATATATAGCTACCGTATGATCCCCCCTTTTTGTGACGAATCGGTTCCGTGCCTGGAAGAGAGTAGCTTTCTTTGTACAGTGGATGTTGGTATCAATGCTAACTACGTTGTTTTCCTTTCGTGTTACTCCCCATCTCTCTGTGTCTCCCTTTCTCTGCATCCCTCTCCTCAGTCAGTAGAACCATGACATACTATTATTTTATACTTGATTTGCTCAGCAGATTCAGTCGCCTGAAGGACATGTACTGTAGCACCCATTATCTGTTCAGGGGGCAGAGAGTTTCCAAGCCCAGGAAAATGCCTATTAAAATGCACTTTTTTTTATTCCCAGGTCTAAATATATACATGTGGTGATAAAACACTTTAAAATACCTGGCAATGGTGTAGCTTTTCAGCACTGATCCTATTGGTCCATAACACTGTGGTCTCTAACTGCTGATTAGCCAATAAGAAAAGCAGTTACAATAAATACACCTTAATGTTATAAAGGTTATAGTGGCATCCATTCAAACTAGCTAGCATTTTACTCTGAAATATTAATCAACCCGAGTTTTTATCCAAAAAGAGGGATGGTTGGATGTTTGCAGTGAATGATTAGAATATGGTTTGACTTTGAAAACACAAGGTTAGAATTTTATTGTAACAGCCCGACATGATCTACAGACATGGAATATGTAAACGTGTGTATAAAGTTGTTGAAGGCCTTACCTACAGGCCGAGATGGTAGCAAAGATTTGAATCAGTTTGGTAAACATACACGACATTTCACCCAGACTCCAGTAATTGCTCACTCCGAAATTCTAAACCTGTGTATGAGAATCTGTTTAGATGGTGGCCAATCGACTAGTATGAGAGAAACACAGCGTTTTGACTTTCATCTTTTCTGTAATAGTACGGCTTTAGTGATTGAACTGTTAGCTTTAAACTAAAGCACTGTACTGTAAACACAGTTGGGAAAGAGAGAGAGAATAAGGTGATGCATCCTACTAGTGCCTGATACTTTATTTTATTTCATTATTGTCTGACTCTCTGACCTCTCTGTCCGTCATAAGGTCGGCCTTCCTCCAATATATTCCACACTGATATTAGACATTTAACTGAATTATGTTTAGAAAATATCCTCATCACAGTGTTTTTTAACTTTGAAGTTCAAAAAGCAAAGATGATTATTTGATTGTGGATGTCTATATTTTTGTGGAGCACATGAAGTTGAGTTGTACTGTATGTGTCGAAATGAAGAATACAAGCCGCTTATTTATCTTTTACTGACAAAAGTAGAATATTGTCTGTGCGGATATTGTGTGTGCACTTAGTGTGTAACTTGAATATCCTCTGAATGTATTAACAGGAGAATGTCTATATGTGTATATTGATTGAAATGATTACTTTTGCTGCATTTCAACCACAAAGGGAATTATTATGCTACTTGTACATGGTAAGTATGCAATGAATTTAGCAATGTTACCTATTTTTTAATAATCTAGAATATATATATATATATATAATATACGGAACAACAGTGTTGAGACAATGAAGTGGTCAGAAGAACATTGTATTAAAAAAAATGTTTGTGTTCTGGAATTTCGAAAGAGCTCCTTTTTTTGCAGAAACTGACATTATCAATAAAACAATTTATATGACCTGCAAGATTTCATGTTTTATTTAAGCCGTTGTTGGTGGGAGTTCTTTTAAAGACAAATTAATGCCACAGAATGAAAAAGAGCAAAAGCTGTCATAATGATTTGCCGTTTAAAACCAAAAATCAAATGTACAAGCTATTTCTCCGTATAGACTTATATGAATGTTATGAACTTACAGCACGTGTTCAGCATGAGAAAGATCCTGGCCTCTGATACATGCAATTAGATGACTAGTTTAGCACTTCAGCTTTGTTGAAACAAAGTGAATTTTGATGAGGCTTTACAACTACAGACAAGGAGCTGATATAAACCCACTACTCATTCGGCTGGCAATGTTTATCTATGTGCCCTTTACGTCAAAGGAAGTCCTCTATTCACAATGAGTGGGTGCTTACTGCATGATCACACCATAGGGAAAAAACAACACACGTCGTATTCATACATAAAATCTACATAACTTGTGGTAATTAATGTTTTTATTTCAGTAACTGTCAATCTTCAGTGTAATTTTTCCAGATATTTTCGGCTTGGTCATAGTGAGGCAGTAGCCTTTATTTTGACTGTAAGTAGTGATATGTTTTTGCAGTCCGTCTAGGTCCTTTGCTCCTGATGGTAAGGCCCTGGATGTTAAGGCACCATGCCAGGATACGTCTTATCAAGGGTTTTCATTTCATTGGCTTTATGGGCTTGAGGGTCCCTAGGGCTCGCTATGAAGTCAGGTAACAGCGCCCACATTTGGCTGTTGAAATTCGAGAGTTGTAGAGGCAAGTGAGAACGTCTAGCTAAGTTAGTTATATGCCAGTTTGCTTTTTCTATTTTGTTCATTTTTGATTTTTAATTGAGCAAATGCGCAGTTTGTTCTATGCCAATTTACCTTTTCTGTTTTGTTCATTTTTGTTTTTTTAACTGAACAAATGTGCTTTTGCATGTTTCCCGGATGCTCAAGCCCCCGTGGACTGATATGCTTTCTGATAACTACGCTAGAGTGATTAGCATCATTAAATGTTATGGATGAAGGGTGAGTGGGATGAGACAAGTGGCTGTAGCAATTGTTTGTTTTTATTATCATTGATTGGAAAATGCTGAGTTCAGCTGCCAGACAGCTTCTCCATCACTTAGTGTGAAGCGCTGTTTGCTCTGAAAAAATGCTATTGGCAGGTTACGCTCCATGTCTGTGGTGATGCTGGGGGAGGAGTCGCCCTGTGATGGGTGTACAAGGCTCAGAGATGAACACCACACACAGAAACAGGAAACCAAAATGTACTTCCTTAAAAGAGACTAAACTGTTTAACCAACCAAAGGAAAATATTGCTAAATCTAGCGAAAATTCTCGTAATTCGCAACCTTCAATATAGCAGGCATGGAGCAAGCTGAGAGCCATTTCTTCAAACCATCATTTTTTTCCCCACTGAGATTTAAGCCACACAGTTAGGGTATATCCTGTAGAATCTGAAACATTTTACCCAGCCAGTAATATTTTTTTAACCATACCCCACATCCACAACATATGAAAGGATTTTGTCTTTTCAATATGTCGGACATAGGCCGCGATTGGGTGGAGGGTTAATGAACTATCCCGATGCTCTTGTTATTAGATATACTGAGAGATGAATGCTACTCTGGCTGACAACTGCAATAATCTTGCACGCACCAGACTTGCCTGTGGGAGTCACTAGAGCACAATGAGAAAAATAATGTTTCACTGCTTAGTTCCCACCTCACTTAGCCTAGAGCGATACGAGGCTAATTTGCAAAGCTAATGTAACTGGATACTAAACATGGAATCAGAGGACCAAGTAACTATAATCAGTTACATTACCAACAATAATAGAATGTCAAAGGATATGTATTTTTCATACAACTCAATGATTACTTATTGGATTGCTTTTATTTAAGAAAGTATTTTTTGAAAACAAAAAACAACATTAAGCCACATGTTTCCATTGACTTTCAATTCAGTATTAAAACAAATAAGTAGGGCCTCGTAAGTGGCCCAGTGGCGTATGGCACTACATTATAGTGTTGTAGTGCTACTACACTCCAAGTTCAGTCCCACAGGGTGTCACAGCAAGTCATGACCGGGAGGCTTCAATGCCTCGTCCCGGGCAAATGGAGGTGGGAACTAGGCAGCATACACTGCTATCCCGTCAGAATAACAGTGAGGCATTCTGGCACCTCAGATTAGCCTTCTTATTATCTGCCCAGTTAAAATAATTTGACTCCATCTCGTGACACTCTAACGCCTTTCTTTATCCACACAATATTTCATGACCCTTATACCCTCTTTTAAGCCTGTTCTGGTGCAGCTATAAGCAAAGTAATGCCAAGATCTTTCCAGGGTAAATGATCCTTAAGGCGGTAGTCGACCACACTCCGTTGATGAGAGTGGGTTACCTTTCCAAAGAGCCTCAATGTCAAATTTCAATGACAGTTCTCATTTTAGAGTTACTAATAAAAGACCAAAATACATTGATTTTAAATTTGAAAAAGAAATGGTAAAAATTACAACCAGAATGGATGTGTTTTAATCACTAGGCCTAATACATCTGGATTAAAATGACAGTAAATATTTAAAACCTATAAGTTATATGTAGGTATTCCATAACCTGATCAGCAACACCAACCCAACAACTAACTGCTATCCCTTTGTGAGACAAACCTGTTTGTATGGCTGTAAGCAGCCTATGCAGGGTTTAGTTGTATATGGATTTGGAAGACCAGCTGTGTTAGAATTTTGTCAGTGATCATTTCAGCGACTGACTAAATCCAACTCATCATTTCAGCGACTGACTAAATCCAACAAACCATTGAGACTAATGTGGACTCAGCAGCCAGCTGCTGTCTAAGTTGCACTGGCGGTGATGCATGTGAGCGGCCCCAGAAGCGGCCCTAGAAGACATTTCATGCTTTTCTGTATTTTATTGGCATGCTTTATTTATTGTGCAATAGAGCCCTCACTACGCCCACGTCATCCAAACCAGCCCCCCAACCCCTGCTGCGCTGAGCCCCACAACAAACACCTGTTGCTCCCAATTAAATCAGCTCATTGACGGACACCTGTCCTAGCATTAGCATGGCGCTAGCCAAGCATTATGCTCCGCCCCAGCACAATCCAAGCCATGCTATTGTCTCTCCCATGCGCCCAAGTGGTACTCCAATATTTGTTGAGCTGCATGTGGTTGCCTGATGTAAAAAATAAAAACAAGCTTTATTTGTCTCCTCTGTGTTTTTGTTTTCTATTTAGCGACTGAGATGTGATATTGCCTCTGTTATTGCTGCAACAATCGCCGCCTAAGGCCATGTCTGAAAAATGAGATTTGGAGAACAGCTCATTAACAGTAACGCTGTTGATCTTTAATCCCATCAGTGAGAGTGATGTGATGGGCTTCTGTACTGTGGGTCAATTATAAGAGAATTTGCTCAGGGAGGTATAACTTTCAGGCCAAAATTCATTAAGCTCTCATAGAAACTTGGGTCTCTCGCCGTCTACCCCCCCCCCGTACCATCTGAATTCTTCCCGCTGTGGGCTGCGTCTACATTGTTCAGTGATGAGAAGTCCTTGGAAAAATGTTGCGGTCCAACATAATGGGAGAGCAAAAATGAGTCGGACGTGCTGTTGAATAACATGCATTTGTCAATGACAAAGAGAGGGAGCAATCGATGGGCAACTAAATGCAGCGCCAGACCACGTGGCACTTAGGACTGAGATGAAACCAAGGCCTGAGTATGTGGACACACTGTTGAAAGGGATGCGTGTATATGCAATCCTGGTTTATTCTACTACAAAATCTATCTGATTAGTAATCTCTGTGTACGGTACACGTAAGAAAGCATGAAACAGAAAGAAAACAACCCTTCCCTTGATTTTTTTTTCTTCAAAAATCTGTGTACGTACATACTGTTTGAGTGTATATATACACAGCATATATATATATATACATATATATATATATATAAATGTATATATATATATAAATGTGTATATATATATATATATATATATTGCTTCATATCAGTTAAACAAATTTACATCAAATACATTAAAATAAATATAACTTTTTGGGACAATAATTTTTGTTTTCCAGTGATGACATTATGATAATTGAAATTAAGATAGTAGCTAGCAGTGTATGTGTTTATATCTAGGAGGAGTACTCCTCATACTCCTCTGCACTGCGGCGTCCGAAGTCCATCCAGCCAAGGTAATCCCTGTCCTTTATTCTGTGGCTGGGACCCGGTCCACTGGCTCTGCTGTTCAGGGACAAGTTCTTCTGGAATGAACCTGGAAGCAGAACAATTAAAATATTCACATTTCACCGGCCCAGTCCCTCAGCTTTTAGACAAAGAAGGGGCAGTTGCCAGACGAATTACAATTATCCTTATGACTAACTAATCTGGGTCCTAATTACCCAACTCCTCGATATGTTAAATTATAATAAATTATAATTAAATTATAATAACCTGAATATAAACGTGAATACGGACAGTACATGTTATGGTTGACTAAGTGTTTTAATTTCTCATCCAAGACAAGAAATATTGGATTAAAACCAATAAACTTGTTAATTGACAAATCAGTCAAGCCTAGCTATCTACTGAACCACTCAGCATTATCCAAGAGGGGCTGGTGCCCGTCAGTCATTAACAATCCACTGGAGACACTCACTGCTGTATGCTTTGGCATTTACTGGTCATTGTGTTCTGTGTGTGAATGTTCCAGCACTTTAGACCAGTTAATGATACATTAGCTGCAAACCGCGCCACAACACACTTCTTCTGAACAGCTAGCAATTTCTTTGACTCTTCACGAAAACCCCTGAACACAAGTTTAGAGCTAGGCCGGACAACGGCCACATGAGAAATCCAGAAACTGGTGTTGACAGTAGACAGAGAGACGGATGATGACAGTCTTGAGGAGGAAGCATAGAAAGAAAGAACAGAAGAAGGATGGGGGCGAAGGCTTTCTTTCTGTAAAGTTGTCAAGTTTCTTCATCTCTCTGTTATGTGATGAAAACCACTGGAGGGCTCTTCTCCATCATATTTCCATTGATCTCCTCCCTGGAGGTCTTCTAGTTATTCTCTTCCCTCACAGAGGAATTGCCATTTTTAACTATAGAGCTATCAGATGGGAGATGATGCCAATCTAAAATTAATGCAGACATTGTGTGTGTGTACTTATTCTCAGACACACAAATGACGTTGTTATTGGGTGAAGACATTTAGATTGTGATAACGTAAAACCCTAGAATACAATATATTTAAAACAAACCTTTAACTGTTTTATTTTAAATAAAAAACGTTTAACCAATGATATTGCTTACCTTTTCTGGTTATCAACCTGGCGAGTAGCTCACTCAGACTGGTGCGGGTTTCTCCCTCGTCCTCCACCGGTTTGGAGAACGTGGTGAGCTGGCTGCTGTGGGGTGCTGAGCGGGTGTGGCGCGTGTGTTGAGGGGACACGGCACCGTCGAGACGGGGGGGCGCAGCCTTTCCCTTGTCCTGCGGTGGTGACGGGCGACCCATGCCGCTGCTAGAGAGGGCGGCCAGCAGCACACACACACAGATGCCCACGTTCATCGCTGAGGGAGGGGGCACAGGGATGGAGAGACGGACAGAACATTAAAAATGGTTAGAATTGAGATAGACCGTTTATTAACGTCTCTGCATAGATGTATGGAATTTGAATGTCTCACGGTCATATGAACCAGTTACAACAGCAATACGCCAAGTTGTCGTTTTTGGCATTCGTCATCAGAGACGGAGGAGCTAATTGTACGTTAAGCTTTTGGTTAAGGAAAAATGCCCTTTCCCGCCCAATATGACCACCAGTAGAACTGATCCTGTCATGATATAATCCTGGAGGAAACGACCAACACAATTAGGCAGCGATCTGTGTTATTGGCACCTTCAGCTTCCAGTCACAAGAACCTTCACTTTCTTTACCTTAAAAAACAGAGCCACGGAGAAAGTACTCTCCGGGGGGGAGGAGATGTGTGTGGTTTAATACCGCTGTTCTACTAATGCATGACTGAATAATTCAAGGGGATACAACAAACGAGGACTGGGTTGCATAAAATTAACACAGGTATAAAGGGACCTCAATATAAAGTGAACTGTCTCTGGGTAGCAATATAACATGGATAAATGTGACAGGGACAGTGAAGTGATAAAGTATTCAAGATAGGAGATGAGACACAGGATATCATTTTCACAATGAGTGACTGTTGATACATTCACTCAAGACACACATATACATCCTCACATAATTCAGTGGAACCCGTTCTTATTATTCCATTCCTGGACCTGACCTAAATTCAGTACTTACTACATTGTAAAGAGTCCGTTGTTACACAGAGAGTCTGCTGTTGTTTGAAATAATACTACTGTTATACAAGTGTTAACTAAGCTTATTCCACGACAGCTAAACACTGAATGTAGATTAACAAAAAAACCCAAATGAATTACCTTCGATTCAGTCAATCCACAGCCTGGGCTCCACAATCAGAGAAGAGGAGTGTGGTCTCCAGTAGAGGCTCCAGTTGAGGGTGTGCTCACTAACAGACAGAGGGAAACTTCTCCAGAAGGTGCAGGAGGGGCACTTATATAACCGGAGTGGGAGGGTCGGCCCCTTGCTCCCTTGAGCAGAGCTTGCGCATCTGACCGTGTGCTTGCGCATCGCTGACGCAGTGACAGACGATAGATGCACTTACTTGGATAGAAAATAACAGGGCAACGCTATTGACCCAACATGCTCTCCACGTGACCCTGTCCTCCGTCTCTCAGTCTGCCACTGACACGACAGAAAACAAGAGGTGCCAAAGGTCATAACGTCCACGCCTCCACCCAAAGAACCCCTAGTCATATCTATCACAGCACACTATCGGAAAACAAGTGTTTGTGTTTCTAATTGGGCACGTACAGGTACAATGGAACCCCTCACAGTTTCAAACCATTATCTAACCATTTCAAGACGTACGCCAACACCCTCCAAGCCCTAATGCTTCAGCCACAGTGGCCACTGACTGGTTAATCCTTCTCCTTTGTAAAAGAGATTGCTGCCTGATTAGTATGGGGACGCATGGCACGCTCTGTGTCTGGGAATTAAACACAGGGGACAACCTCTTAAAGGGCTTTTAAAGTTGTCTAACTGAAGCTGAAGGACATGGAGATTTGGTTTTGTTTCTTGATTATGTTTGTTAGAGAATGAGTTTTCGATTGGATGTGGCCTTTCAAAGTTTGACCTTTCAATTTTTGGCCTTTCAAAGTTGATGGCTCTCGCATATGTTGTGTTGACATTGTTTGCAACACATTTACCACTTTACAATTTGCCAGGCCACACCCACATTCATGTATAGTGGTCAATAACGGCCATTTTGTTTTTTGGTACTAATCAGAAAAATATTGTGTTGAGTGATTTTTATACTTAGATGGACTTTCTGATTAATTTGACACAAAAGTAATGAGAGAGCAATCGGTGGGATTCAAACCCGAGCTGCAGCATTACGGGTGCACAGGTGGCAGCAGCTAAAATCATTGGACCACCCTAAATGTTGACTACAAAGTAGAGTATGCTGACCAGGCTTGAAGGATGTCATGGTTATTTGCATCACTGTAGTGGCTATTTCTTTTGAAAATCAAATGAGCACTACAGTTACACTGTCAACCAAATGTTCAGTCACACATGTGCACTTATTACACAATGTGTATTTTTTTAAAAAGGTTTTTATTACTGATTGACAGTGGAGAGAAAGTGGGAAAGATGGAGGAGAGAGTGAGCCAGAATAGAACACACACTGCTGTTTTATATACCTCAGAGGCAGGCGTTTGGCTCCTGGACCACATCAAGCCACTTATTTAGTTGTTTTTCAATTTAATGAGAGGAAAAACTCGAAAAACCAGTAACCTGAAGAGGGGGAAAAAATGAAATGAAAAGTGGCAGAAAACCAAATCAGAAATGAACTAAATCTTAAGACCCTAGTTTCTGTTCACAGACCACTCAACACGCAACATGCAATGGGCAGGAGAACTACAACGCTCAACTCTAATTGGACATTTGTCACTTAAGCTGTATCTGTTAACTGTAATTCATCAAGGCACTGAGACCTTGTTAACTTGAACTGTGGAACATGAGACATTTACATGGAACTTGACCATTATTACTTGGTCATCTGTAACAACGATATCACTTGTTGTTGTTGTTGTTGTTGTAGAATTACTTAATCAGAGGCAACTCAGGTTGACACAACAAAGCAGTGGAAAATAAAGGGCAAACATAACGGGAATAAGACATTACGTTTCCCTTAAAATTTTAATTATTTCCTAAGCATGTTCGCACTATCTGTGCACTGACATAAGATGAAGAGATCTGTCAGACCTTAGGTTCCAGCCAACCGCCTGGATGGGTTAGGGATGAATGAATGTGATCTGATTCCCTTTCAGCTGCAGTGATGAAAATATTGCAGATAAAAAGAGGCAGTGTCCCAAATAGCACCCGTTTTTCCTATGTAGTGCACTCCTTTTGACCAGGGCCCATATGACTCTTATCAGATCTAGTGGACTATGTAGGAAACGCACACACAGAGTTCTCTTGGTCATGATGACTCCATCCCCCACTCACAACAAATTCCTTGCATCATCATCGCCACATTGCTAACCTCCTCTTTTCCTCTTGTCAAAAATATCCGAGTACGTAGGCCACATCACCTTTGTTTTATACACCCGTGTGTTCCGTCTGAACAATAGTTTTAGACAGCCATATTTCTCCGAGGCGGTTATATATTGGAATGCTCTGACATCACTGGGTTGCGTCACAGACATCCGACTGAATATGTGTAACTGAGCATCATCAAAGTTGCGGGTGTATGTGTATGGTTTATGACTATTCAAATCTGATCCTGGGGGTCTCTAGTGTACCACCGGTTTACTCTCCTCATAATTAATTGCAACCACCTGGTATCTCATGTCTAAATCAGTAATTGATTAGAGGGGAAGGATGAAAATCAGCAGTGTTCAGATTTTAATGTACTGTATGTTTATTCAGAGTAGACTGATGTACTGTATATTGCTTTCCTATAGTACCTGCCCATTTAAGGATCCACATTGTCCTACAGTATTGGAATGAGACCACAGGCCAACAATTATGTGTCAATGGAGCTATTCTTAAAGGCCCACACCGTCCATAATTTATAGTTTTATGACACAAAAATGATTTATACATGGTTTAGTACAATGATTCCAAACCTTTTTGTCAGGTATGTGAGGTATGCTATTTTATTTACTCTTAAAATTATGTGCCGTGACGTAGAAATATATAAATATTGGATTAAAGAAAACCTTAGGATTTTCATTAATGTAACACATTCATTGAGCCTACCTATCATGGATTTAGTGCTATATCTAACAATTTCATGATATCCATTTTATGAAGATGTCGCTTCTTCATCACAGCATCTCCCAGGCTACTCAGGATAATCAATGTCAAAATCTTTATCTCCCAAAGCAAAGACACCCAAAACGCTGCTAGCTCAACCAGAAATCTATACGGGTATCCTTATGCGCCAGAAGTACACACTCTGCCACTTTGGCTAACAGGCGTGCATGTCCCATTGGGAGTCGCTAGAACCTAGACTGTGCTTGTCAATTTCACCACACTCAGCGGGAGTCCTCAGCTAATTTGTGAGCAGGATTTGAACCCTGATTTCCCAGTGATACAGCTGTGAGGCAGGGGCTTTACCACTGCACCATTCAGGGGTACCTTGGTGTGGACAAGACCTTGGTCTTTTATTTGCCTCTTTTGATCAACTATGGAAAACTATCACTTCCTTAGAAATAACATCTTCAGCTATCTACAGATTACGTATTGTAATAGGAATGCACACGTGGAACGGACACAGTATGTGTTCAGGGCCCTGGTGGGTGTTTTATTAACAAAAAAGGGGTTGGGGAGTAGATGTAGGAGTAATCACAAATAGAAAACCAACTTCTGTATTAGAGAGGCGTCAATATTTCTGGAGCAACCTCCTGGTGGTGGTTTGGCAGTCCTTTCAGGCAGTGCTCCTCTCACCGGCCTCTCCACTCTTCCTCCCCATACTCTCCTACTCCCTCCTTGGCTCCTGTGGCACTGGGGGAGAGCCACGATAAGGGCTTGGAGCTGCCCTCCTTCTGCCTTCCGGAGCCTCCTCTTCAACTCTTTTTTTCCCTCTTTTTTCTTGGCTTGCCTTTCAGCTATTCCCCCAAGATTCCTCTTAGGAGCTGTTAAATACCTCCCCAGATGAGGTGCCGATAGGATGCAGCTGTGCAGGGACAGGCCTGCTGGCTGCCCTTGGAAGGTTCCGGAAACGCTTTCTTCCATGAGGAGGGGGTTGTGACGCTGATGTAGCAGGTGGGGTTTAGACATGTTTGCACCACAGCATGTAAACTTCCCTGCATTCAAAAATACCCAGACCCTCCAAGTTTGTGCCCTGCATAAAGCAAATAAATTTTCTGGCTACTGTATAAGACACATTTCAGTCACTCAGCCTGTCCTCCGCAGAATCTTTCAAATCAAAATTGGAATAACCAGGCTATGAAATACATATGTCATACTGAATTGATAGTTTGAAATAAAGTCATACCTGCTCAATAAATTCTATTAAATGTCTCATAGAATCTTATATTGTATATGTTACACAACTCTAAGACTAAGCTTTATAACATATTCCCTGGCACCTCTTACAGATACTTTTGAAAAAATGTATGATTACTTTTGGATTACTTCAATTGAAAAAGAATAGGTGCGCGAAATAATTATGACACGTTGCATGTTTAATTTTATGATTAAATGTTTTAAAAACATCATTATTTGAACCACGCAAAGGTAGTCTCACATAACCAGATTAGTGACGGATGAAGTTTAATTTTCTCCGGTTTTGGTTGGTTGGATGGCTGGTGAAAACAGAGTATATCTACGATAATATTAGCCGAGCCATATAAAATGTTATTTAGTTATCTACTCGACGCATCTTTCTCAGAACAATAATAGGCGATAGGCCTACCTGGTGTTATATCTTTTTCAAGTTTCAAGGTTTATTTGTCAAATGCACCGAACAACAGCCGGGACGAGTTGCACCGAACAAGACAGGAATTGTTTAATAGATTAGGCAACTATTTGTTAGATAGCTGTAACATGGCGCTGCCTTCAAGATAAAACATTATATGCAATTTACCACGAAATTTGATGAGAAAAGGTGTGTTGGGAAGCACTCTGCCGAAGGATGATTATTTGGATTTGACGCATAGGCCATGAGATTCTGCATTGCTTTGCATTCTCTAAAAATTGGGTTCACTGGTTATCATTGGCCACTGACGTCATTTACTGTAAGCTAAGAGTGCAGGTTTATAATCACAGTTTATTTATTTCATTTGCGTTTTGAAAATCCATCACTGGTGGCCCTAATAGTAACAATGGACCTAAAGCAAATAGTTAATAGCTCTCTGCAATCAGGCATTTTCCCAACGTCTCTAAAAACAGCTGCCATTAAGCCCCTATTAAAAAAGAGAACACTGGATGCATCTATAATGAACAACTATAGACCTGTATCAAATCTCCCTTTTATAGCCAAGATCATTGAGAAGGTTGTCTTCAATCAACTCAACAA
>JACXGI010004211.1:0-31851 GCA_016801175.1 Esox masquinongy
GATCATAACACTGCCTTCAACGTCCTGCAGCGTTGAGAGACTTTTCTCCGCAACAAATAGGATCCAAACGCGCCTGAGATCATCCATGCTGACTGGACGCCTGAACAATTTGACACTTTTGTCTTTTGAAAGAGAACTTATTGACAGTTCGGATTATGATGACATTATCAATGTGTTCAACTCAAAGCCCAGGAGACTCAGCCTTGTGTATCAGCTCCGGTAAGAAGAGGTGTTTTTTATGCTGGCCTGCTAGGATTGCTTTTTCTGAAATGTTGCTCTGAATATGAATACATTTATTTTTATTATAATGTTCAGTTTGAGTCTAGCTCTACTCTTATAACAAGAGTTATGCAGTGTTAGATGTTATTTGCCTATTTCTTATTTTATGTGTGGAATTATTCATCTGACAGGTGTCTCTCTCAGTCATTTGGATCTGAGAGAGATAAGTATTTGACGAAGTGTTCCTCTTCTAAACATAGTTCTAATGTTTAATGCACATAGCATGACTACAGTATGTTGTGAAAGATCGATGTAAGACAGTTGTAATGTGTTAAGTCGGAGTCTGTACCGTTAGGTGTTGAAACGCTATTGTGAGGTTTAGCATCGTACTGTTGTCAACTGTTTTTTTGAAGTGCTGCCTCTATTTCGGAGGTGCTTTGTGCACTGCTACATTATGGGAAATGTAGTTTTACTGTGGGATTTGTATAAAATGTGGAAGATGTATTAATACTGTTGTGTGTGTGCATATATATAGTCACCTTGGTTAACTGTAATGGATTAGACATGTGAGGCAGAGCATGGTTGTTTCATTTTGTGTATCCCTCACAATAGTCTGAGAAGAGGGGATGCAATCCCTGTCACATATTGTATATTACAGAAATCGTTGTTAAAAAATTAGCACCAATATCCACTATACGATTCTTTCAACTAATAGATGTTATTTAGACCGTGTCATTGTTATTTTCTGTTATATGCATTAGTCAGTATTTGGATCTGTAAGAGACAGTAGTTTGAGAAGAGGGTGTGAACTGATGCAGTCCCTGTCACGTGTTATTACAGACTCAGTAAAGAAAAGGATCCAAAGGAAGCTGTGGGTGTCGTGGTATTTTTGTGTTGTGTCCTGAGTCCGCTGCATATATGTAATCTTAAAAACCGAGGCCCATCCAGACATGCAGGCCCACTTATTAATGACGTTCTGTGTCCGCCACTGCTTCGCTGACGACGTTGTCACTTCATCGCGATGATGTCCTGCATCTGCCAAAGGATGTACGCCACATACTTCCCCTTATCATTTATAAAAACTAGTATGTCTTGAGATTTGCCTTGTGCATACTTTATTATGATCACATTGGCTGTACCGACCTAATTTGCCTGCTGGCTCAATCTCATTGCAATATATCGTTTTATGCAAACATAGATGTTCGTTCTTTCTATTGATTGTTAATTAATGGGAGAAAACAAATTATATTATTCCAAGTTACATTAATGTGTTGTCAAATTAAAGAGTATGTGCTCTTTAAAACTAAGTTAACTTGTAATTGTAATTTGGTTTTGGTTTTTGTGCTATGTCTGTTTGTTTGAAATGTGTGAGAAAATATTATTTATTTAGAGAATTTTCAGTAATCAACAGCAGCATTCTAGAATTCTATTGGGGTCTAAAGGGTTACATTTAGAAGTTCTAAGTCATTTCAAATTGAGTGGTTCTTTCTTTTATTAGGGGTTGCTCATGGGGATTAGCTAAAGATTGTTCTTTCAAGGATATAGTCAGTGTTGGGGAGTAACGGATTACAAGTAATCCGTTTCGTTACCAACAAAAGTATTGTAATCGGATTACAGATACTTTTGAAAAAATGTATGATTACTTTTAAATTACTTCAGTTGAAAAAGATTATGTGCGCGAAATAGTGATGACACGTTGTATGTTTGAGTTTATTATTTAATGTTATAAAAACATCGTTATTTGAACCAAAATATGAATTGCGCGCCTCAGTTGTGTGTGTGATCATCATAAGCACAAAGGTGGACGCGCATAACCAGTTTAGTGACCGAGGAAGCGCTAGTTTAAATTTCTCCGGTTTTGGTTGGTTGGTTGGTTGGTTGGACGGTTGATAAAAACGGAGTATGTCTTCGATAATATTAGCCGAGTCATAAAAAATGTTATTTAGTTATCTACTCGACGCATAATTCTCAGAACAATGATAGGCAATAGGCCTACCTGGTGTTATATCTTTTTCAAGATTCAAGGTTTATTTGTCAAATGCACCGAACAACACAGCCAGGACGAGTTGCATCGATTAACTTTTACAGGAATTGTTTAATAGATTAGGCACCTATTTGTTAGATAGCTGTAACATATGGCGCTGCCTTCAAGATAAAACATTATATGGAATTTACCACGACATTTGAGGAGAAAAGGTGTGTTGGGAAGCACTCTGCCAAAGGATGATTGTTTGCATTTGACGCGGCCACATCAACTCCGTCCATACTGGTAGGCCATGTGATTCTGCTTGCTTTGCATCTCTGAAAATTGTGTTCATTGGTTATCATTGGCTGCTGACGTCATTTACTTTAAGCTAAGAGTGCAGGTTTATAATCACAGTTTATTTCTTTCATTTGCGTTTTGAAAATCCATCACTGGTGGCCATAATAATCGCAAGTTATGTTCGCGCGGGTAAATCTTATTTCTGTGCGGGTGTTCACGATTGCAAACGTCCATTTGCAGGGGGTATCTGCAACATTTTGACAATGTTGGTTGTCGAGCAAATCATTAGACTACTGCAGATTTAGTTTATGCGCGAAAAGCTACGGATATCTTAATTTTTATATACAACAATGTCAATACCCTTTTCGAGTAATTGCCATTTATTTTTCAACAATGCTTTGAAGCAATTAAAAACATGAATAAAACACAAATAACAGAACAGGCTTAAGCATCATTAGATTTTGGGTTATGTTCAGATAAAAAGTCAGATTCTGGAAGATCGAGGTTCATTGGATTAATTGGAATGACTGAATATCTGACAGACCTTTAGAGTGTAATGTAGAGATGTAGTCCAATCATATTGAAGTAGAAAGCAATGGTTTAGATACCCATTTCCAAAGGCACTGTAGCCTACACAACCCATAAGGTAAAATGCGAATTCCGTTTTTAGCCAGCCATGTAAACTCTAACATTGATTGATCCCGCAAAAGGTGTTCAGTTGGTTATAGGCTAGGCCTATTCCTATTTGTTTTCCAATGCCTCTTAATGTGAAAGTAATCTAAAAGTAATTCAAAGTAATCAGATTACATTACTGAGTTTGAGTAATCAAAAAGTTACGTTACTGATTACAAATGTGGACAGGTAACTTGTAACTGTAACGGATTACATTAAAAAAGTAACCTACCCAACCCTGTATATAGCCTAATATTATATGAGGTTTTCTTTAGCACTTCAGTAAGTATCATGATTCAGTTGTGATATCGTGATGAATCGTGATGTATTGAATCGTAACATGTGTATCGTGATATACAGCTCTGGAAAAAATTAAGAGACCACTGCAAAATGATCAGTTTCTCTGGTTTTACTATTCATATGTATATGCTTGAGTAAAATGAACAGTTTTGTTTCATTCTATAAACTACTGACATTACTCCCAAATTACAAATAAAAATGTTGTCATTTAGAGTATTTATTTGTAGAAAATAACAACTGGACAAAATAACCAAAAAAAGATGCATTGTTTTCAGACCTCAAATAATGTAAAGAAAACAAATTCATATTCATTTTTCAACAACAAAATACTAATGTTTTAACTTAGGAAGAGTTCAGAAATCAATATTTGGTGGAATAAACCTGATTTTTAATCACAGCTTTCATGCGTCTTGTCATGCTCTCCACCAGGCTGTCACATTGCTGTTGGGTGACTTTATGCCACTCCTGGTACAAAAAGTCAAGTAGCTCTGCTTTGTTTGATGGCTTGTGACCATCCATCTTCCTCTTTATCAAATTCCAGAGGTTTTCAATGGAGTTCCGGTCTGGAGATTGGGCTGGCAATGACAGGGTCTTGATCTGGTGGTCCTCCATCCACACTTTGATTGACCTGGCTGTGTGGCACGGAGCATTGTCCTGTTGGAAAAAACAATTCTCAGAGTTGGGGAACATTGTCAGAGCAGAAGGAAGCAGGTGTTCTTCTAGGAGAACCTTGTACTTGGCATGATTCATGCGTCCTTCACAAAGACAAATCTCCCCGATTCCAGCCTTGCTGAAGCATCCCCAGATCATCACCGATCCTCCACCAAATTTCACAATGTGTGCGAGACACTGTGGCTTGTAGGCCTCTCCAGGTTTCCATCTAACCATTAGATGATCAAGTGTTGGGCAAAGCAAAAAATTTGACTTGTCAGAGAAGATGACCTTACTCTATTCCTCTACGGTCCAATCCTTATGGTCTTTTGCAAACTTCAGCCTGGCTCTTCTTTGCTTCTCATTGATGAAGGGCTTTTTTCTAGCTTTGCACGACTTCAGCCCTGCCCCTAGTAGCCTTCACCCCAGCTGCTGTTTGCCATTCTTTTTGTAGGTCACTTGATGTCATCCTACGGTTCTTGAGTGACATTCAAGTGAGTTGACGGTCATCTCGGTCAGTGGACAGTCGTTTTCGCCCTGTGCCAGTCTGTAGCTTTGTTGTCCCCAATGTCTGTTGCTTGACCTTGTTCTTATGAACCGCCGTCTTTGACATTTTCAGGATGGAAGCAACCTGACGCTCACTGTATTCCTCTGCCAGTAAAGCAGTTATTTTTTTATTCAAATTACCTTTAAGGTACTACTTGCACTGTTTTTGCCATCCAGCTGGTCCTATTGCAAGAGGATAGTGATGACCACAGTAGTGGTTTTTATACTTTTCCTCATTAAAATAGATTTGGTTGAGGTAATCACCTAATCAGTACCTCATTATGTAAAATGAGGTGTGCCTGTGTTGGAATTTAACAGACACTGGAATGGAATGGCTGCCATACATGTAGAGATGCAGATTTAAGAAAAATTAGGAGGGGTCTCTTAATTTTTTCCAGAGCTGTATATTGTATCGCAAGGTACTTGCCAATACCCACCCCTACTGCATACCTGCATAAATGGCTCCTAAAATACAGTCTGAGCTTCAAGTCACAATAGATAAAAACAGTATGATTTAACAAAGAATAACAAAAATCAAGACTTAAATGTTGCCATTAAACACAGTGGTCAAACATGAACAGCATAGGAAAAAGTATGTGAACGTCTAGGTTATTGACTTTTTCCAAAGTGGGAAATTGAAGTCAGGTGTTCCATTCATTAATATGACATTCAGGTGTGGGATAGATTCATGCAAAACCCCCAGAAAGTTTGGTTACCAACAAAGTATGCCCCCTGAACAAAGATCTGTTATGTTGAAATATATACAGATTGTGTACAAATGGAGGAAATCAAATGGAGCAAATCAGCAACACTGCTCATCCCAAGGAGTGGGAGTCCAACAAAGATCACAGCAAGATAATGTATTTTGGTCAGTGAGGTGACAAAGAACCCAAACATAACAGCTAAGGACCCGTAGCCATCCCTTGCACATTCTAACATC
Organism: Esox masquinongy; assembly: GCA_016801175.1. Classification (NCBI taxonomy): domain Eukaryota; kingdom Metazoa; phylum Chordata; class Actinopteri; order Esociformes; family Esocidae; genus Esox; species Esox masquinongy. The sequence continues at coordinate 5,592 of JACXGI010004211.1, forward strand.
TATGTCCACAATAAGGAAGACACTAATCAAGTGTGAGATACTTGGGAACATACTGTACCACGGAGGAAACCACTGCTCTCTTACAGATCATTGCTCCCAAAAGCCAAATTGCTGTTTCTCGGCTTTGCCAAAAACACTTGGATTTTCCACAACCCTACATGAACAGTGTTCAGTATGCAGACTTAACAAAAATGTAACTTTTTTCAATACTGTTTGAAAGGAGAAGAAACAGTGCATACTAACACTCATACCAACGGTGTAGAATTGAGGAAGGAGCATCATGGTTTGGGGCTGCTTCGCTGTCTCATGGCCAGGATGGTTTGCAATTATTGAAGCAACAAGAAATTCCCCTTTTTGTATCAGGAAATTCTATGGGAGAACATGGGTAACAAATTTAAAAAGCTTGGTTCGGTCATGCAGCATGACAGTGACCCTAAACAGAAAAGCAAATCTTTATTTTTTTTCCAATTGAACCTTTATTTAACCAGATTTAGTCACAATAAGAATAAAAAGCTATAATCCAAGAGGGGTCGGGCCAAGAATGACATCACACTCATGTTACATATGATTTTATCATAGATGTAAAATCATACACAGTCACTAGATATTTTAATTTTAAGATCTTTTGTAGGCAAAACTTTTGTTTGTAAATCTACAACAGAATGGCTTAAACAAAAGAAAATTTGCAGGGCCAAGTAAGAGTCCTGATCTCAACCCTACTGAAATGCTGTGAAATGACCTGAAGCACGCAGTTCATGCAAGATATCTCAAGAATACCAATGAACTGAAACAGTTCTGGAAGGCGGAATGGTCCAAAATAGGTCCTAGCTGTTGTGCAGGTCTGATCAGCAACTACAGAAAATGTTTGCTTGTGGTTATTGATGTAAAAAAGAGGCTCTACCAGTTAATAAAATTCATGGTTCCCCTTTCCAGCCTACAGTATGCGGTTTATGTTTGACCAATGTGTTCAACAGCGACATGTTAAAGTCTACATTTCGGTGTGTTCTTTGTTGAATCACAGTTTTTTCGATTGTTATGACTTAGATGAAAATCAGACTGAATTTTAGGAACCATTTATAAAGATAAGCAGGGAATTCAAAAGGTTCATACATTTTTTTCACAACTGTAATAGTTTTAACTTAAATAAGCAATTTGAGATATGCTGGAAGGTTCTACAAAAGGACCTATCCAGAATGTCATGTATATTTTATATACATTCAGCAGTACAGTAGTTTTAGATCTAAGAGGGACTTCTCTAATGCTTGGAAGTCAGACTGTAAGTATGCGAATGCTTGGAAGTGGAATATGATACTATATTATCAGCATAAATATGACTGTTATAATTAATGTTAGACTAAGAGAAGTCTAACAATAATTAAGGTAAAATAGTTCCTTTTTGTTCATTGTCATAATTATTGGCACTCTTAGAAGTCCTTAGAAACCAAATACAGTTAGGTCCGGAAATATCGACACTGACACAAGTTTTGTTATTTTGGCTGTTTACTAAAATATATTCAAGTTACAGTTAAATAATGAATATGGATAAAGTGCAGCCTCTCAGCTTTAATTTTAGGGTATTCACATCCAAATTGGAGGAAGGGTTTAGGAATTACAGCTCTTTAATATGTAGCACCCTCTTTTTCAAGGGACCAAAAGCAATTGGACAATTGACTCAAAAGATGTTTCATGGACAGGTGTGAGCTATTCCTTCATTATTTCTTCTTCAATTAAGCAGGTAAAAGGTCTGGAGTTGATTCCAGGTGTGGCATTCGCATTTGGAAGCTGTTGCTGTGAACCCACAACATGCGGTCAAAGGAGCTCTCAGTGCAAGTGAAACAGGCCATCCTTAGGCTGCAAAAAAATAAAAGATCCATCAGAGAGATAGCAGGAACATTAGGAGTGGCCAAATCAACAGTTTGGTACATTGAGAAAAAAAGAACACACTGGTGAGCTCTGCAACACAAAAAGGCCTGGACGTCCACGGAAAACAACAGTGGTGGATGATCGTAGGATCCTTTCCATGGTAAAGAAAAACCCCTTCAACAACATCCAGCGTTCCAACATCCAGCATCAAAGTGAAGAACACTCTCCAGGAGGTAGGCCTATCATTATCAAAGTCTACCATAAAGAGAAGACTTCACGAGAGCAAATACAGAGGGTTCACCACAAGGGGCAAACCATTCATAAGCCTCAAGAATAAAAAGGCCAGATTAGACTTTGCCAAAAAACATCTAAAAGAAAAGCCAGCCCAGTTCTGGAACAGCATTCTTTGGACAGATGAAATTAAGATCAACCTGTACCGGAATGATGGGAAGAAAAAAGTATGGAGAAGGCTTGAAAGAGCTCATGATCAGAAGCATACCACACCAATGGTGGAGGCATTGGGATGGCATAGGCATGCATGGCTTCCAATGGCACTGGGTCACTAGTGTTTATTGATAATGTGACAGAAGACAGAAGCAGCCAGATGAATTCTGAAGTATACAGGGTTATATTGTCAGCTCAGATTCAGACAAATTTAGAGAAGTTGATTGGACTGTGCTTCACTGTACAGATGGACAATGACCCAAAACTTACTGCGAAAGCAACCCAGAAGTTCTTTTAAGGCAAAGAAGTGAAATATTCTGCAATGGCCGAGTCAATCACCTGATCTCAACCCGATCGAGCATGCATTTCATTTGCTGAAGACAAAACTTAAGGCAGAACGACCCACGAACAAACAACAACTGAAAACAGCTGCAGTAATGTCCTGGCAAACATGACAAAGGAGGAAACCCAGCGTTTGGTGATGTCCATGCGTTACAGACTTCAAGCAGTCATTGCCTGCAAACTATTCTCGACAAAGTATTAAAAATTAACATTTTATTTATGATTGTGTTAATTTGTCCAATTATGTTTGAGCCCCTGAAATAAGCGGACTGTGTATGAAAATGGTTGCAATTCCTAAATGTTCCATACGATATTTTTGTTCAACCCCTTGAATTAAAGCTGAAAGTCTGCAGTTCAATTGCATCTTGGTTGTTTCATTTCAAATCAATTGTGGTGGCGTACAGAGCCAAAATTATGAGCATTTTTCAGTATCCAAATATTTCCGGACTTTATTGTATATTAGAAGTATCTTCCCATTTCAATGAAGTATGCGTTGTAGAAAAAGGTATATGTTGATTATGAATATTTGAAAAATTTTACCTTCATTAATGGATGAACTTAAAAACTTTTTTTTCATTATTCTGAATCATTAGAAACTCTTAATTGGTCATCTATTACTTCCTGTTTCATTGGGGTATAAATATATGGTGAACACACATGCCACTCTCCCGTAGTTTTCTATTAACTTGGGTATGTTCAGAGAATGCACAAATTAGATGAGTCAAAAGTTTATTGATCTTCATAAAGCACACTATATATATACACTGCGTGCACAATTATTAGGCAAATCGTATTCCTCAAGACTTATTTTATTGTTGAACAAACACAATGCTCTCAGTCAATCCAAAATATAATTGAACCTCAAATGTTTAACAAGGAAAAATTAGTTTTGATCTTTCTCAGGGGAATACATAAGTGTGCACAATTATTAGTTAACAATTATTGTGTAGAATTATTAGGCAACTAAATTACAAAAATAATTTCTCCAACTCACTTGTTTATTCTAAATTTTTAGAGTAAGTGCAACAAATAAGTAACACAAAATGAAAATTAAATAACATTTCTGGTCAAAAATATTCAGTGACCGATATAGCCACCCTTCTTTTCAATAACTGCCATGAGCCTTACATCCATGCAGTCTGTCAGTTTCTTGATCTGTTCACGATCAACTTTCGCTGAAGCAGCAACCACAGCCTCCCAAATGCTGTTCAAAGAGGTGTATTGTCTTCCCTGACTGTAAATCTCACGTTTGAGAAGGGTCCACAAGCTCTAAATAGGATTTAAGTCAGGTAAGGAAGGGGGCCAGGTCATTATTCGGGCATCTTTGAGGCCCTTGCTTGCTAGCCAAGCGGTGGAGTACTTGGATGCATGTGTTGGAGCATTGTCCTGCATAAAGAACATGGCCTTCTTGAATGCTGAGGACTTCTTCCTGTACCACTGCTTGAAGAAAGTATCTTCCAGAAACTGGCAGTAGGTATGGGAGTTCAGTTTTGGTCTATCTTCAACCCGAAAAGGTCCAAGCTCATCCTTAATGATAGCAGCCCATACCAGTACCCCTCCTCCACCTTGCTGGCGCCTGACTCGATTAGTGATGGCCACAGGCCCATCCATCTGGTCCATCAAGAGTCACTCTCATTTCATCTGTCCATAAAACCTTTGAAAAATCTGTCTTCAGGTATTTCTTTGCCGAATCTACATGCTTCAACATGTGAATCTTATTCAGTGGTGGTCTTTTTTCAGCCTTCTTGACCTTGGCCATGTCTCTGAGCACTTGACACCTTATATTTCTGGACACTCCAGGTAGGTTGCAGTTCTGGAATATGGTGGCACTGGAGGATAATGGGTTCCTGGTAGCTTCACGTTTAATTCTTCTCAAGTCTTTTGCAGTAAATTTGCGTCTTTTCTTCTCCATGCATTTTTTGCACCCCAGTTGACTATTCGCAACAAAACGTTTGAGTGTCCGTTGGTGACGCCACAATAGTTTAGCTATTTCAAGAGTGTTGCATCCGTCTGAAAGGCATTTTACAATTTATGACTTTTCAGTGTCAGTTAAATCTCTTTTTTGGTCCATTTTACCTGAGGTCATGAATCTGCCTAATAATTATGCACACCTTGATATAAGGTGTTAATCACTGTTGCGACACCTTCCCTCATTACACAAATACATATCACCTGAAAATGATTCAATCCAATGAGCATTCAAGTTTATATGGTTTGGAGTTGGAAAATGTGCATAAATAATAATAGGATCAGAATACTCACTTGCCCAATAATTGTGCACACAGTGTATATACAGCTCCAGAAAAAATTAAGAAAGTCAGGAACAGAAGGGTTAAAATTAAGAGGCCACTGCAAATTGAACGCTTCTGTTCCTCACTCAAAACATTCCTTTTCAACTTTTTTGGAATGGAAAGAAAAAGGTGCAGTGGTCTCTTAATTTTTTCCGGAGCTGTATATTCTAACACGGGGGAGGTATGAGATATACCACAATCGCTTTCTGAATTTCCGAATATGGATTGTTACCAGACTAGAAGTTAGTTGGATTTTTGGGTCACCAAGTCTCCAAAACTACAATTAGGCACTGCATCCATAAAAACAAGACATTTGGAACTATTGCCAGAAGAAAGCCTCTACTTTCATCAAGACAAATGGAAACACCTGCAGTTTGCTATACTTCATTAGAACTTTGTTTGAAACAGGGTTTTATAATCAGATAAGCACGATTCTTTTTTTTTGCTTTGGAAGCCGTTTTGCTTCCTATTATGGCCCTGAAGCTGGTTAGAATACATGGAATTGTGGGCTCTGGAAACTCCAGATTTTAGACCAACATCTGTCTGCCTCTGCAAGGAGGCAAAAACTGGGTTGTTACTGGATCTTTCAGTATGTCAATGATCCAAAGCATTCCTCCAGACCCTAAAAAAATGTTTCACTAACCAGAGAATCAATCCATTGCAGACCCCTGACCTAAACCACATCAAACACCTGTGGGATGAGCTGAAGGAGCTGCGGGACCTTATCAAACATACAGGAGATGACCCAGTGTTGTTATCTTGGCAGTGGGATGGTATAACAAAGTAATAAACGCAGGGGGGCAATAATCATGACATGCAATAAAATGTTTTGGTTACAGTTATTTTTTGGTTGAAAAGGTTCAAACAGAAACCAAAAACAGTTTTAACCCTAACTCTAACCACATTTACAGCCAGAGAACCTTTGTGGAACTGATTTTTAAGTGTACACTAGGCCTTCCTAATTTCGCCAAACATAGCCACACCCAGAGTTAACTTCATGACGTAACACCCGCCGGAGTAGATCTGACAGACACCTGAGTGACTTCGGAGAGAGCAAGTGTCAGCCCCCATGTCAAGACGTTCAACACACTGGAAAATATTAGACACCTGCTTTCTCTCTATGTCTGTCAGTCTGTCAAAATATAGGTTTCTCTCTACCTGAATTTTCCAAATTACAGTTTAAGCCCAAAGCTCAATTTCAGATCTGCCACTCAAGTGGTCTTTGCAAATTCCTCTTGGTGAGATGCAGGGAGAATAAAATTCCTGTTGCTTGCGAAGACATGACTCTCTTTTCCCCCCTTCTACCTCTCTTTAACCATTGACCTTGTTTCTACTGTGTTCAGGAGCTCCTATTTAACAGATCTCCTAGGCTGTTCATCACAATGCTACTCTGTTATCCTTGTCTAGGCTAATGGAGATTTTAGGCTTTTGTGCTTTCACTAAGTGATTAATAAAATTCACTTGTGTGTGGAAGTGTGGAAAAGTAGAGAAGGAAAAGAGGAAGGAGGAGCGATGGACTAGAAAAATAACAAAACCACAACAAACAGCTGCAATGTTTATGGACTCAGAATGCATTGTATTACCTCACTCATTGAGCATGCACGAGAGAGTGAGAGAAAGAAAGATTGACAGAGGAGATGAGGTGAGAAAGAGTAAGGGATAGGATAGGGCTTTTGTAATATGGCTGCTAAATCCGCTCATCGGGGATTAAAGCCGCTACTCTTTTCCAAAACTCCAGCCTTTACTATTTTTTCACTCAGGCTTTTTTTTTATGTGAGTAGCAACAGGTTCTTACAGCGTGTGAGCGTGGCTCCAAATCGATTTAACAAACCCTGCAAATGTCTTGAACATCTGTGCAGTCTGTAGATTGCAATCTCTGTATGCTTTTTAAAGGTGCCCTCTCTATTTTACACTTCATGGCGCTAACATGGTATTAATATTGGTAATGAGACCCAAATGAAACATTGTAACCTGCCTTTGACCCTCAACCTGCCCAGGGGGAACTTCCTGTCTGGCAGATCAAAATGCAGGATCATCTGTCTGCTAAATCACTTGGCTTCAAATTGTCTCACATAGTTTTAGCATATCTTCCACTTGCCTCTCAGACTGAATGGCCCTTATACTGACTACAGTTATGGTTAGGGGATTAGTTGAAGGGAAGTTGGTCACAAGAGATTATGTGCTTCTGTCCACCAAAATGTTTATCATGTTACTTAGTGAGCAATGCTACACAACTACCTGTAATGTGTTGATCTATTCTGCTATCCCCATGATATTGGGGAGCTTGAGCAACACATATGCTACATTTTAAGCCCAGCCATGGTGAGGAGTTATTTTCATTGGGACACGCTTTGATGCACAGGAGTTGGTCTTCACAGCACGTGCAACAAGACGTTATGAGTGGTAGCTACTATCTACTGACACTGATGCAACCCGAGTGAGACTGACAGATACTTTGTGAGAAAGTCACCCTCCCCCTTTCGCAAAGCTTCAGTTGAAAGCCGGGCCATGATAGAATGGCTACCGGTGCTAAGTTAGATCACACTTTTGGCACTGTAATGTCCTGTTAGAAATCAAAGCAGTTTTTCCTTTATATTTTTGGTAGAGTGATAGATTGGTTGTAATCATGAGGCTTAGGATCTAATATTTGTCATGTTATTTAATTAATTGTGCAGCAACCATACTTCATGGTCCACGTCCACCTATGAGGTCAGATCCTATTCCATTACTGCAGGGCTCAGTAGGCAAAATCATATTTCCCTTCCAGACCAGAAACGATGAAAAACAGTTTCATCGTTAAAATCATGTTATATTGGTAACTTAACTTCGATTCATATGTCCTTCACCCCATCTGCAAACTGTTAAGATTCTTTATTATGAAAAGGTTTCCCCAAAATAATATATTTCCCAAATGTTTGGCATAGATTGGTAACGTGACAAAAATGGAATATTGACCTCTCCCTCGCTCTCTCAATTCATTGTTAGCATAACGTTTGAAAACACATCGCCAAAGCAATATTTTTAAATAATAACGGTTTTTAACAACTATAAGCACTTGAGAATGAACGGGTGATGATCTGATTAGGTAAAACTGCCAACCTCTCTCTCTCAAACACACATACAGGCACGCGCGCGCACACGCATACACGCACGCACACACAATAACGATAGCTTGAGTTTTCATCGGAGTAGTCCAGAATAAATGAAATATCACGAATACGGTCAGTTCGGCTTAAGCTCTTTAAGAAGCGATTTGTCTTTCGATGTAATAAAACAAACACACAATAACGATTGTTGTTTGGACAGTGGATGTTATATTAAATGGGTGAACAAATAATACATTGATTACTGAGAAGACAAAAGCCCAGGTCCATCCATCCCATAATAAATGAAGTATAGTACCTCTCTAAAGTGAAAAGAATATTGAAACCATGCACCAGTTTTGAACAAAAAAAACTTAATGTATTTTACCTGTCAATCCGGGATTTGATGCACAGAAAATAACAAGCACCAAGAGAGTCCGTGCAGCGGTGGATGCCATAGTGAGTATAGTGCGCTAGTCCTGCTGTGCGGCGCAACAGACTGAGCGACGAAGAGAGGGCTGGCTGGGCTGGGAGCGGTGGGACAGATAGACCGTTGGTGATCGGTTTCCACTACGTCTGTCTCCCTCTTCCGGGAAAGAGCGGGATAGGCCGACACATATGGAGCCAAATGGGCTCCCCGCACAACCTCTTCTGCATTCTCATTAATACTGCTCCTGCATTTCCGGTTATTCCACTCCGTTATCAAAATAATGGTACTGTTTTATTCAAGGTGTTTACAAGAGTTGCCTAAAATGAACAATGTTAATCGTATTTGCAAGATGATTTGCAAGGCTCCAGCTAGCAAGTTGGACAAATGTATGTATCGACATACATAAACGATTACGAAGGTACTCATTTCATGAAATGCCGTCCAGTGAAGCTGGTTCTGGGACAGCAAAGTAGTCATGATCCAGACTAATCACGAATCTCAAATCGCATACTACATACTACAATTACGTACTTCGCGGATGATGGTGACGTATGTACTGTTTAGTATATAGTAAGCTAGTATGCCAGTATTGGGACCGACTAGGACATACTACCTCGTCATACAATTGCGTCTCAACATTAGATGATTTTGTCACGCATTAACACAACGCCAAGTTTGAATATTTAGCTAGACGGCATTAAGCATCGTGAAACTGACTAACGTTTCTTATGAAGTTTAATGGATTATTAGCCAGTAATAGGCCTACTAGTATCTTACTACTTGGAATTGAGGAATTGTGAGCGAGACTGAAGAACTTTACACTGCCAAAGCTATTCCATTTCATGCCACAACAACGTTCATTTTTTCCTTCATTCGTCAATGACATTCATACAATAACTGTCAAGGTAGGTGACTTTTTCGTCAAGTGAAAAGACGAGAGAATCGTGGAAACCCCTAGTCTTTTACTGCACAATTATTGGAATCAGGTGTGCTAAATTAGAGTTGGAGAGAAAACATACAGGACAGTAGATTATGGGATTACTTTTGGGTCACATGGAATTGCAAAGGAATTTGAAGGACTACAAAAATAAATGAATATCGAAAATAAAAATATAACATCGCAAACAAGTATATTACATCGCGAAAAAATTATCGCAAACAAATAATAATGAACAATGCAAACAATAAATATATCTTGTAACGTGAAGGGCAAAAATCGATAACTCATACTTCTTCAGGTTGTCACTACATCCAACTGACTAATAGTGTTAACAGATACGCTCTCCATTACCCCGCCCCTCACCCCCCGTGAAGTTTGCAACATTTGTGTCACATTCGCAAAAGCAGAATAAATATCGCAAACGTTGAAGCCCTCTACAAAACCCCACCCCCTCAAGAGAAGTCTGAATCGCAAACCCAGCAATAAAGTCGCAAAGCCAAAAAATATTATATCAAAGCTCAAAAGAAATGTTCGCAAAGAAGGAATATAAATAATCGCTATTGAAAGCAAAAAATACAAACAAGTATTTGTAAGATTATCGATTTTTGCCCTTCACGTTACTAGATATATATATTTTTTGCATTGTTCATTATTATTTCTTTACGATTTATTATACTTGTTTGCGATTTTATATTTTTTATTTTCGATATTCACGTATTTGTTTGCAGTTCTTTAAATTCATTTGCAATTCCATGTGACCCAAAATTAATCCCATAGTAGATCTCCAGGACCAGGGTTGGACAGCCCTGACCTACTGTAGCTGGTCTTTGGTGAAATGCCTGCTGCATACTTTAGATTGGACTGTTTATATAGTGAAGTGGTCCCGGCGATTTGCACTAACCACTGCTTCTTCAGCTCAGCGTCAAGCGGGAAGCTATGCATACTAATAACCCAATTAAATTTAGTAGATGCGGTGCACAGAGGTACAGAGCAATGATCTGAATATTTTATTATTTATTTTTATTATTGATTTATCTAGCTAAAGTTGCGCCGTCAGACGTATGTATACAAATAACGCGCGCCGGAAACAGACGAGCAGTAAAAGGGAAGTACGTCACCACTCTTAGTGCAATTAGCCCATTGAGATCAAATGTATTGACTGTAAGAAGAAAAACGTAACAAAAATATTTCCTAGTGTGAAAAACTAAATTCAATCGTATGAAAAAAATAGATTCAAACGTCGTAAAAGTGTATGCTAAAATCCTTAAATGGATTTTCGCGTCAGATCTTAAAATTTCTTTGTTCAAACACGTTTTTTTCACGTTCGCTTCTTCTTGCGATTACAATTACTTCGCACCTTCGTTCGATTAATCTTTTCTCAAAACCAAGCTTTGAGCCTCTATTGGCTTGGAGGCGGGGCTTTAATGGGCACTGAATTCTCAATTTTAGCCTTTCCATGCACTGCTTTCCCAATGCAGCCTGTGGCGAGAAGTTTAAGAATTGAATAAGCTAGGCTAAATTAGTGCATTTAAACAGAATAATAAACTGTTATTCACAGGTTGCATCGACACCACTGTTGACATGGTCACAGACACAGATTTTGATGAAAGTTTAACCTGTTCTGGTGACTGAAATTAGACATTTCCTCTAAGCCTAAAGGTTTGGAAACATCACAGCAATAAAAAATTCAGTTTAGTTTTTTGTTTTGCCACCGCAATAACGGCACATTTTTTACATTAAGAACAACTTCAGTGGCGTTTCTAGAAAATATTACATGGGGTGGCAGAAGCGTGGCAAGTTAAAATTCAAGGGTGGCATTAGGGCTGTCGCAATTATTACATAATTGCCTGATCGTTATTATTTGAGCCAGAACGCAATTATTTTTCTGACAACGATCTTTTTCCACAATATTTTGATTCCAAAATCATGTTTCCGATCTGAATAAGGGACTTTTACGCCAAATGTTAGAAACATCTCAAATACCATGCGGAATTAGTCCGTTTCCATCAGTTAGGATGTCTAGGGCATGGGCGCAGAAGAGCGTTAGACAGCTCTTCAAAAACTAGTTTAAAATTGTTTTGCACCAATGCACCGTTATGTAATTTTGCAACATTATAATTTAATAGATTTGTGGCATCAACTCTGATTGACAAAAGAAATAAAACACTCAAGTGTGTGTAAAATATTTTTACTAGTATTGTAAGTCGACTTTTTTTGTTATTTCCATCCATATTTCCTAATTAGAAAATGCGCATTAAAATGCATGGATAGAAATATCTGTTGTCCTATTTCATATTAACGTTTGAAAATGAATCGTCCTTGTACATTTTTAATGAACTGAGCGTTGAAACATGTTGTGCTATGTGAGGAAGGCTATTTCAAATAAATAGGCTATACTATTTGCAGAAAAACGAGAGGTGAAATGTCACGATGCGCAGAAAAATGTTATTGTCATTGCTTTGTGTTTTGTGAAGAGCAGTCGTTAACAACATTTATTTAGGGGTAGTTCGCCGAACTACAGTACCACCAAAGCCTTTCACAACTCCACCGCCCTGAGTGCATTTTGGTTTTAAGCTAAATGAAAGAGGTGAGCCCGATAATTTCAAGGTGGCAAATTGCCGGATTTGCACCAGAAAGGTGGCACTCAAATGTGCAAACACCACAAATCTCAAGAACCATCTCCGGATCCATCACATGTAATTTTAGGCCTGAAATATTATTTGGCTCACACTATAACAGTGGCATACAATTTAGGCCTACAATATAAACAATTAAATCGTTAATCGCAATTATATGTACGACAATTAAGCATCAACTAAAATGTCAAAATCGTGACAGCCCTAGGTGGCATATCACTCTATTGTTAGTTATGTCCCCTTTATTTATACAAATCCAGCTACTGAAAACGGACAGTGGAATGTCTTGCCAATAAATATAATACATTTTAGGGTTTTGGGTGACCAGATTCAATAGAGTGAAATACGGGACAGTCAGGGAGCCCCCCGCACACACACACACCACCTACACAAAGTAGGGCCTACTATTTTACTGTACATCCAAATGTATTATCAAATACACAAATACAGTCTATAGTATTTGTACTGAATGAATTAGATTGAAGCAACAAATGAGCGTTTTTCTCAGAACAACACATTATGCGTTGCTCTGGCAAAGATGAACAGTTTCAACTGTAAAAGCGATATTATAACAAAATATTGTGTATGTGACAAATTAATGAATTGGATTGAAACAACAACAAAAGAGCGTTTGCACTCCGGATAACATCAACACATTATACTCAAAAAAATTAACACAGCCTACGTTTCAGGTGTACACAACAACAACTGTAATAACGTAACAGAATTATGCCAAATCACTTTTACTAATTTGATTCGGGGGGTGTGGAGTCCGGTGGCCTGTTGTACTTCTAGCATGAGCCAGTCATTCTCAGAGTCCGCTTGTCTTATGAGTTGATCATAGAAAGCTGTGCACTTCAATGCAAAATTTACTCACCCAAATAACATTGCCTTCTTGGATGGTTGTTACAGCAGGGTGGGATTTCGTGCACACAGGTGCTTGGGCTTGGCAGCTCGTGATTATTAAAATGTGACACAAGTAGGGGTGGGCGATATGGACAAAAAATAATATCTCAATATTTTTGCCGATTTTGACGATAACGATAATTAGACGATATCCTTTAAAAATGTGTTTTTAAAAGTCTGAGTTACTTAATCACTGATGATAATAATGGGCACAATGTTGAATGAAAACAGTTCTTATTTATTTTCTTTAAAATGTAAGTATTCAAGTAAAAACAATTCAAAGACATACAAAATACTAATTGAACTAGTGTAGGAACATTGAACTCTGAGTAATCATTCAGTTGTACACCTCAGCTGTAATGTAAATTGTGCAGCATACAAGCAAGATGAAATCATAATAATAAACAAAGGCCTGTGTTCTGTAACATATTGCACACAACCATGTCCTTATAGCCTTATTGCCTTACAACCTATGGCCTTATTGAACAAATGCCTAACTTCAAGTACTGCCCAGTACAAAGATTACACAAAAATAAAAAGGAAAATCTGCCCAAAAGGTGCACTTCCAAATCAGATTATCTTAAATAATATAAAATATATTTATAAATTTGTTGACAAATGACATTAATGTAAACAAAGTCCACAATTTACAGACAAATAAAAATAAAAAGCACAGACTGGCATGGACAGATGCTGGAACTTTATAGAGCATTATAGGCCAACTGCTCACTGTTCACATGTACATTTACTTCAAATTATGAGCTAAGAACACCAGTCGGTGATGGACAGCTCCGTCATCTCCCGCTTTTCCCGGTTTCCCAAGGTTCATGAACTCACCCCAGACTCCTTCATTTGTCTTGTCTCCAATTGTCACTCACACCAGGTCCCAATTAAGTCATCAGTATGTGTTTAAATGTTTCTCCTCTGCTCCCCTCATTTGTCGGTCATTGTTCCATGTCTACGCTTGTTCAAGTACGTGGTGAGTGTTTTGTTTTGTACCCTTTTGTTTTCGTTTCGTTTGTTGAAGTGCTTGGTGTTTGTTTCCATTAAATTTACAACATCGACTGCCACTCTGCCTGCGCCTGGTTCCTTCCTCTCCACCACTACAATAATCGTGACACGGCAGTTGAGGGGCCTGGGGTAGGGCTGTCTTCCACTGTCATAGCCATGAGTTCAGTGGTAATTGTTGACGCAATGGCTTTAATCAGGTCATCATCATTGTAACGGTTTTTGAATCGGGGGTCAAGTGTGGATGCCAAACTTAACAGGTCATCCACACAGTCTTCTTTGTACTTGGTGTTCAGGTACTCCAGGATGGTTGTTTTTATTTGTTTGGTTAAGTCTGTGTCATCAGATTTCACTGCCAGGACCTCAGAGTTGAACAATACCAAGACAGGTTTGAGGTAGGACACTGTTACAAGTTGCTCACATGAAAGAGCATCTGTAAACTCTAACAGAGGACTAAGCACATCAGCATCTTGCTGTGTTGGAATAAGATGCCTGCGCTTTTTGTCTGCACCCAGCGCATGATGAATGGCCTTTTCTTGCTCAAATCTCTATCATGCGCTGTCTTGAGCACCATCTTGTTGGCGATTCTGTGATGAGTTTATGCTCTGGGAGCTTCAGCTGATCTTGGGCATCACAAAGTGCTCTCTTCATTTTCCAGCAATGGGAAAAAGCTCCAACGACCTTCTTGCAAACTCCAATGGCTCTGTCTACTCTAGGATCCCTCATGCTCCTCTCTGGAAAACATTTCATATTTACAGAACAACATTTATTGTGAGCCAATTTCACAGTTTAATGATGTGATTTCCTTGTCAGATATGTTGGTCTGATAGTAGCCTACCTTTACACTAAATTTGTATGCATTTGTTTATTGCAGTTATGCATTTGTTTATTGCAGTTTAATTACTGTTAATTTAATGTAGTATTTGTTCAATTGTCAATTTCATACACCTAGTGCAAAAGCTTTGCCTATTTTTGTTCCTTTTTGAAAAACAAATATATTTGTCATTCCAACAAACAAAATAACTTTCACATCAACTGCATTTTATAGAAGCAATCAAAGTAGGCCACTTACCAATGGCAATATGGAGTCTGTGCCCAAAACACGGTAGCCTCGTCCAGCTGTTAACTCGGAGTGCACTGACAACGTTTGCACCGCTGTCTGTGGTCATGCAAACCATACAGTCTTCCCTCAGCGACCATGATGCGAGGGCATCCTTTAGACCTTCAGCAATGATGTCGCCTGTATGGTCATGTGGGAAGTAAGATGTTTGCAAACAAAAGTGCTGAAGTAGCCAAGATTCGTCGATGAAATGCACCGTCAAGGAGAGGTACGGCTCTGATGTTCTGCTCGACCATAAATCCGTAGTAGTTGCGAAGTGTGACACCTTCTGCAGTTTATTTGTCACAGTTCGGCGACATGAGTCATAAGTTGGGCAGGGCAGTTGAGCTGAAATACTTTCGACTTGGCACTGTATATCTGGGGTCTAGGGTATTCATGAGCCCTCTCTCTCCACCAGCTGAATCAGCAGCATTTCTTTTCCTATAAACTTGGTGATAGCATTTGCAGTGTCTTGCCATCTGTTGCTTTTCTTATCGTAAGGCACCTTTTCTGCTAAACGACTCCGCTAAAGTTTGCTAAATGTGTTGTGCAGCAGGTACCTTAGCTGATGTCGGCTTTTCTTGGGCAGCGGAGTCTCGAAGCTTTTCATACTCTTGGTATTCTTTGCTATGGTTGGTTTGCAGGTGGTGAAACAAGTTGGTAATCGAGCTGCTTTTAACAGCGACATGTTTCCGACACACCTTGCAGAGTGCCGTCTTTTGTGCAACATCAGTCTTCTCAAAACCAAACCACTTCCATGCAAGTGAAGTTGATCCCTGTTTAGCAACTAAGTCATCCGAGGTAGATTGCGAGGCTGTGGGTGTCTGCATGTTGTCTCCTTCTGTCAAATGTTTAGCCCACGTTAACCGGTGTTGCGGTCATGCGCGGTAACCATGCCTGTGAGAGATGACGTGACCACGTAGGCCCAATAGCGATGATGTGACTTGCCCTGCTGCAGCCAAGGGCTTCTGCTGCACGCACCTCTGATTTAGTGAATGTGTAGAGTTTTAATGCATGTTTTGAAGTGTTTTTTTCGAAGTAATTTAAATACTCGATAATGTCAATTTGCACATCGTTAACACAACAATCAAGATATTATCGTAGACGACATCGCCCACCCCTAGACACAAGCTACTTCATCTGCAAATTTGCTGGCTAGCTAACTTCCCCAATAATATTTAGTAGATGATTTCAGACATATCTTAACTATAAAAAAATAACTGCTGCTAATGCAAGTTCATAAAATTTTGTATTGTATATTTGGTAAGCATGTGCAGCAGAACCTTCTTTAGTTACTGCTAGGTTAGTTTAGACTGCTCCGTTGCTTACTAAGAGTATCATGGACGCATGCCCAGTGTTTTCACGGGAAGGGAGGGGAAGCAGCACAGTGGCAGGTGCAGGTGGACTCCAGGAGTCAACCATTTTACGGGGAAGAGGGGAATCAAAGATATTGGGATGGGTTACCATAGAGATTAACAAATAAAGTAGAAAAAAATGTAATACCATTCAATACAATTAAATATGAATATATTACTGCAGACACTCCTGACAACTGGGGTGACAAGACATTTTTTTAGGGTGGCATCTGCCACCCCTTGCCACCCCGGTAGTTTCACCAGAGAACAGCTGTATATTAAATTAACATTGATCGTAATTAATTAGTTAAATAAACCATAGCACACACCTTAGACTGTGCGATGATAGGTCTGACGAGCTGTGAGTTTGCTGTGTTGTATCTACTCCGGTCACCCTAAACCTGGGTGGAGATTATGTTGGGGTACATAGTGCTTCCATAAGCAGAACACCTTAAACTTTCATCAATATCTTTGTCTGTGACCATGGCAACAGTGGCGTTGATGCAACCTGTGAATAACAGTTTATTATTATGTTTAAATGTACACATTTAGACTAGCTTATACAATTCTTAAACTTCTCTCCACAGATTGCATTGGGAAAGCAGCGCATGAAAAGGCTATGATTGCCACCTTATAATGGTTTGATTCATGGATAATCGGGTGCGAGAATTCAATGCTCAGATAAAGCCCTGCCTCCATGCCAATAAAGGCTTTTTTGAGAAAAGATGACTCGAACAAAGGTGGGAAGAAATTGTAATTGCAAGAACAAGTGAAAGTGAAAAAAACGTGTTTGAACAAAGACATTTTGAGATCGGGCGCAAAAATCCATTTAGTGATTTTAACATAGCCTACACTTTTACCACGTTTGAATATATTTTTTATATGATTGAATTTTGTTTTTTCGTACTATGAAATATTTCTGTTTTTTTCTTACAGTCAATACATCTGAGCTCAATTTGGCTCCATAGAGACCTGCTACGGGATGGAGGGATGGAAGCCATAGTCATGGCTCACTGTGGAATTCCAACAGGTGGGTTTTTAACCCGAATCAGCATGATTCTGATTACAACCGATGGCAATAAAGTAGGTCTACAGCTGTAGTCTAACTATTTTACCATATGTTTCAGAGTCGTCTTCAAAAAGCTGTGATGCTGCCGCCATATATTTCTAAGGAAACTATGTCATGCATGCAAACAGCACAGGAACCAATGTTTACTTTACAGTTATTGCTCTGCAGCAGCAGTGTAGAATGTTTGAATCTGTAGCCTAATTGTTTTGCTGCTGGTTATATTTGCTTTTTTTTAGATGTAGGTCTACGTATTTCTTCAAAAACCTAGTGACATGATATTTTTAAAAGGACAAGACAACCGGGTGTTTTTACAAAGATTCACGTTAGTTCCGATTTCATGAGGGTGTAGTAGAATATTGTAACAGTTTAACAGTGCAGAGATAATAAAGAAAACTCCATGGCCCAATCTCATGTCCACACTCATGGACTTTGAAGCACGTTCTCGCTAAGTCTGTGAGGGCTTAATGGCTGTCCCACTGTCAGATCGTCAAGTGCGCGAGGGCTCTTGCAGAGATTTTGAGCCTTTTATGCACCCTTTTCATAAGTCCACATTTCTGTAGACTTTGCGTGAGGTAATTGCCCAGTTCATAGCATTGTGATGTGATACACAGGGGTTACCAGGGGAAGCCCAGAAGCGAGAGAAAACCCGTCTTATAAGAGAAGAAAGAAGAGGAACCGTAAACTACACTACATTAACAAGGATTTAAGATGGCACATAGAACACATGAAATCAGAGGAATGCCATCACCTTATTACACACCTAGTTTATTCAACTATTTATTTTAGTTTTTGCTTAACGATGCTGTTTTGACCAAAAATAGTACATTGATTATTCACAAATATAGATTATTATTGACAATTACCTCTCGTCCTCTCTGTAGGGCAAGAGCCTGCAAGACATATAAATCAGGCAGTCGGTATATGAAGTTCCTTGGCTGCAAAGAAAGTAAAAAACGTAAAATAAAAACCCACAATAGTGTGCAACAGGTTTCAGCGTCGTCAATGTAACATGATAAAGTCACAAAGTGCTGTCCCATTACTATTCATAGCATTTTGAGCCCTTGCAGCCTCTTGCACTCAATTACTTACCAGGTGACATCAGTTAAGTCTGTGAGGGTTCAGGGCTTAGGGGGGACATTGGGATTGGGCCCATGAATACGCTTAAACCTAATTGTGACCACTGGGCCCACATGGAAATGCTCTGGTTTTTGGATCTCAGTCAGTTCAATAAAACTGTTCAATTGTACGGTTGGTTTGATAAACAATCATTTAAAACAACAAATTATCTTGAACATTATACCAATAAGCGGACAATGATTCCAGTATATCAGTGAGGTCATGGAATAACTCTGAAATAGCCCACTTAAGATTTAGGTAAAAGCTGCATTTACACAGGCAGCCCATTTCAGCCCAAATCTTTTTTCTACTAAATATTTTAACATTAGTATCACTTTTTCAACAATAAATCAGATTTGTCAAAAGTAAAAGCATAAAAAAAACTAAATTGGGCTGTTCAAATGTAAAGGTCATGCTAAGTATTGACTTTCGTTTTGTCTAACCAATCAAAATAGAACAGCATTTTCTCTCTCTCCGACAGATGGTTAAACTAAGATTTACCATGCTAAACTGCAGGGTTGTCACGTCCTGGCTATTCCCCTAGCCATCTCTGCACTGGGCTAGGGCCATAGTCAGGACAGGACGGAAGGTGGTACCTCTAGCCACCTCCGATCCTTTTGGTCTCCCCAATTGGAGGCAGGTGTAGATCGTTGCCTGCAATTGGGGACCCTATTTATGTTTTCTGTGTGGCCACACCTGGTGTGGTTAATTTTGGTTTTGTCTTTCCATTGGATACCCCACGTCACTGGTTGCTGCTTTTGTTTTGGTTTTTGTATTCCTTTTTTGATTAAACATGGATTACACCCATTATTTCGACTCTGCGCCTGTGTCCTACCACAACCTCAGCCGTGACAGAATGAACCACCTACAAGAGACACGGCAGAGATGGACGGTAGGGGAACTCCTTTGTTGGCCCGATAGCGATACGGAGGAGGAGGAGAACCTCTACCGTCCCCCGCTGCACACCTGGCCAGCCCAGCGCTGACCCGGAGGAGACGTCGACGGAGGCGACGTAATCAACCCTCCGTGAGTCAGCCCCAAGAATTTTTTGGGGGGGTGCTGTGGGTGCGGTCGGAGGACCCCGAGGCGCGGCTGCCATCCCCGGAGGGGTGGGAGGACGAGCCCTTGCCGCCAACGCTCACATGCGGGGTGATCCGGGTGCCCCAGCCCTGCCCGGTGCCAGCTCCTAGGCGTTGGGCAACGCCTCTGGTGGGGCCGGTGGAGGCCTTCCCGGATGTTGGGCGGAGTGAGGACTGGTGGGGCTTTAAGGTCCCGCCGTACCGGTTCTTGCCGCCAGTGGAAGAGCTCCAGCTTGGTGCGGCCAACGCCTGGCTTACGTCCGGTGCCAGCCCCAAGGCGCCGGGTGTTCCCAGCACCCCCTGCCGCCCAGGAGCCGCAGCCAGCGCCCCCTGCCGCCCTGGAGCCACAGCCGGCGCCCCCTGCCGTCCAGTGGCCGACGCAGCCGGCTCCCCCTGCCGTCCAGTGGCCGACGCAGCCGGCTCCCCCTGCCGTCCAGTGGCCGACGCCGCCGGCTCCCCCTGCCGTCCAGTGGTCGCCGCCGCCAGAACCAGCACAGGAGCCGCCGCCTGAGCCCGCAGCGCCCTCTCCTGTCCCGGCCGCAGCGGCGCCCTCTCCTGCCCAGGAGCCGCCGCCTGAGCCCGCGGCGCCCTCTCCTGCCCAGGAGCCGCCGCCTGAGCCCACGGCGCCCTCTCCTGCCCAGGAGCCTCCGCCTAGCAGGGTCAAGACTAGCCCAATAGATGACATCACTTACAACAGTATCTTCTGAAGTCCCTCGTCTGTCATTTATAATTAGTGTTCCCCCTCAGCCATATGTCACATTTACAGCACCTGTTTAAGAAAGACAGGCAGGAGATTGAGGCGACTGAGGAGTTTTCCCAACATTAACTGTTGAGGAAGTTTAGAGCATCTGAACTGCAGTTCGCAAGGCGTCTTGTGTGGTTTGGTACATTGTCCGAGAACCTTTGTCAGAAAACCCTTCTTGAGAGCTTGGTTAAGACAGGTTAATTACCTACTTTACCCTAAATAACTACTTTACCAATGTCCGTAGGACAACTCGGTGTAATTATCTGGTAGCTTTATGACAGACACCGACTCAGAAAATTGTTCCTTCAAAAGATATTTACTGTCAAGTGTCTAGCCTCTGGTGGTCGCAGTCTCTAGCTACGCTCAAAGAATACGTCCTGCAGGATGCTGTCGTCCAGAGATGTTCGGATGCCCGTCGCGAGTGTTCGGTACTGTCGGAATCTCCAAGTTTGTCTTCATGTGGGGCATGTCTCTGTTAGGATTATGAATAGGAACATCAAAGTCAGTCTTTTATTTATCAAATGCACCAAATAATATAGCATCATTCTGGACAATTAAATTATTGTGACATGGCACACATCTACACAGTAAGAAATATATAAAGCAAAAATATAGCAAAAATATACATAATGTAAACTAGCAGCAATTCCAGAGTATAGAACATGGTGTATGGCAAATATGGATAGAAATGTTTAATATTATAAATAAGTATAAGTGTAATATTCCTATGAATGGTACATTAATGTGATCAATATGATCAGTGTTGCTGGTTGAGAAGCCTTATGGCCTGAGGGGAAAAAACTGTTTGTGAATCTGGAAGTGCGTGCCCTAACGCTCCGGTAGCGTCTACCAGATGGCTGCAGTGTGAACAGACCATAGCCTGGATGGCTGTAGTCTTTGATGATTTTCCCGTGCTTTTCTCAGGCATCTTGTGTGGTAGATGCCTTGCACGGAAGGGAGATGGCAGCTAATGACGCGCTCTGCAGACTTCACCACCCTCTGCAGGGCCTTTGCGATCTGCAGCAGAGCAGCTGCCATACCAGGCAGTAATACAGCCTGAGAGAATGCTCTCAATGGTGCACCTGTAAAAGTTGGTCAGTGTTTGCAGACATGCCAAACTTCTTGAGTCTCCTCAGAAAGTATAGTTGCTTTTGGGCAGTTTTTACCACAGAGTCTGCTTGCCTGGACCAGGTGAAGTAATCTTGATGAACACACTGAAAACCTGAAGACGGAGACTCTCTCTACTTCTGCTCCATCGATGTGTATGGGGGCGTGATTCCCCCTCTGCTGCTACTGAAGTCCACGATCATCTCCTTAGTCATGCAGACATTGAGAGGTAGTTGTCCTGGCATCATGTAGCCAGGTCCCCTACCTCCTCTCTGTAAGCGGTCTCATCATTGTTGGAGATGATGGTGGTGCCATCCACAAACTTGAGGATGACATTGGAGCTGTGTTTGGCCACACAGCCATGCATGTGGAGTACAGGAAGGGAGTGAGAACGCAGCCTTGGGGTGCTCCGATGCTCAGGGTCAGTGCAGAGGTGAGGTTGCCCATTCTTACCACCTGGGGTCTGCTCGTCAGGAAGTCCAGGATCCAATTGCAAAGGAAGGAGTTGTTCCTAAGCTCAGGGTCCTGAGCTTAGGAACAAGACATGTTCAGCCACCTACAAATATGTTCAGCCAATTATAAATACTTGTTCAGCATTTACAGTATATACATTGTGTACATAGTCAGTGGGGACTTTCATCATCATGGCAGTTTAACAACAGTTTAAAAATTATGTGGAATGAATCAGAAGTAAAATGGCCTCAAACACAGCACTAATACAGTATATTATAGTCTATACCACACTTTTCTACTAGAACTTACCTTAATATCAATGTGGAAGTTACAAAATCAATACAATGCCAAATACGATTCTTTCTAGTCTGCCCCTAGGACTGAGGTTGTGATGATTCTGCAGTTTTATATCAAATCACGTCACAGTTGAAGGGAGGAAGGAAGGCAGGCAGGCAGGCAGGCAGGACACAAGGCGCAGAGCGAGAGTAGGGAAGCATCCTTTTAATGTTTTCAGTAAAACAACAAAATGAGGGGCACAAACCGCAAACTGAGGCACACAGCACACCCACAACTGGCACAAACAATGATCCAACAACTGAAAAGACCAAAAGGGCAACTTACATAGGGTCCCCAATTAGAGACAACGAGGTGCAGCTGCCTCTAATTGCCTAGATGCTCCTCTGCGATCAGGTCCTGACTGTGACCCCCAGGCGCATAGAGATGCCTAGAGACCCTAGCCAGGACCTGACATGGCATTTCTATATATTGAATACTATCTTAACTCTTCCTCTGTGCAACAATCTCATGCTTAGGGCCTATAGTTTTACACACAACACACACTATCAAAACCTGAGTCATCTTAAAAAGCATTATAACACCTGTCTTATATAATGAAAAATGCCACCCAAGCAGCTATGAAAGTGTTTGACTCAAATCTACAATATCTTGTAATACCTGAGCTCTCTTTCTCTTTCACTCACAGAGACTGAATTGCACACTTAGTGTCAGTTCACAGGGAGATCACTATATTTCATCTTTAACATGTCCACGTCCCCCAAAGGAGAAATGATGACTTATTCTGTGCTCATTAAAAAAATAGGGTCCAGGACAGGGATCACATTTGCAATTCTCCACTGGAAGCACTGACTTACTCCACTTACTGTGGAGGTCTAGCTTTTGTTTACATCCTAGTACTGAATGTCTAATGTATGTCTTTAAACAGGTGTGAAACTGAGGAGCTTGTCATTTCAGAGGTGTGGTCATTTGAATCGTTTATTGAGTTTGGCAGAGAAAAAAAAAGCTGCTGGATGATTCCAAAATGCCACTCCTCTCACCCCAACTGATTGTCCCTGTCCATGTCCATCTGGTCATGCAGCTGATTTGAATAGTGTTTTACATACTCTGGACACAGCCCACATGTATGTATTAATTATTAGCAAGCAAGCAAGCAAGTTTATTTACAGTATCTCACAAAAGTAAGTACACCCCTCACATTTTTGTAAATATTTGATTATATCTGTTCATGTGACAACACTGAAGAAATGACACTTTGCTACAATGTGAAGTAGTGAGTGTACAGCTTGAATAACAGTGTAAATTTGCTGTCCCCTCAAAATAACACAACACACAGCCATTAATGTCTAAACTGCTGGCAACAAAAGTGAGTACACCCCTAAGTGAAAATGTCCAAATTGGGCCAGAAGTGTCAATATTTTCTGTGGCCACCATCATTTTCCAGCACTGCCTTAACCCTCTTGGGCATAGAGTTCACCAGAGCTTCACAGATTGCCACTGGAGTCCTCTTCCGCTCCTCCATGACGACATCACGGAGCTGGTGGATGTTAGAGACCTTGCGCTCCTCCACCTTCCGTTTGAGGATGCCCCACAGATGCTCAATAGGGTTTAGGTCTGGAGACATGCTTGGCCAGTCCATCACCTTTACCCTCAGCTTCTTTAGCAAGGCAGTGGTCGTCTTGGAGGTGTGTTTCGGGTCGTGGTCATGTTGGAATACTGCCCTGCGGCCCTGTCTCCAAAGGGAGGGGATCATGCTCTGCTTCAGAATGTCATGAGTACATGTTGGCATTCATGGTTCCCTCGATGAACTGTAGTTCCCCAGTGCCGGCAGCACTCATGCAGCCCCAGACCATGACACTCCCACCACCATGCTTGACTGTAGGCAAGACACACCTGTCTTTGTACTCCTCAACTGGTTGCCACCACACACGCTTGACACCATCTGAACCAAATAAGTTTATCTTGGTCTCAGCAGACCACAGGACATGGTTCCAGTAATCCATGTCCTTAGTCTGCTTGTCTTCAGCAAACTGTTTGCGGGCGGTCTTGTGCATCATCTTTAGAAGAGGCTTCCTTCTGGGACGACAACCATGCAGACCAATTTGATGCAGTGTGCGGCGTATGGTCTGAGCACTGACAGGCTGACCCCCCCACCCCTTCAACCTCTGCAGCAATGCTGGCAGCACTCATACGTCTATTTCCCAAAGACAACCTCTGGATATGACGCTGAGAACGTGCACTCAACTTCTTTGGTCGACCATGGCGAGGCCTGTTCTAAATGGAACCTGTCCTGTTAAACAGCTGTATGGTCTTGGCCACCGTGCTGCAGCTCAGTTTCAGGTTCTTGGCCTTCTTATAGCCTAGGCCATCTTTATGTAGAGCAACAATTCTTTTTTTCAGATCCTCTGAGAGTTCTTTGCCATGAGGTGCCATGTTAAGCTTCCAGTGACCAGTATGAGGGAGTGTGAGAGCGATGACACCAAATTTAACACACCTGCTCCCCATTCACACCTGAGACCTTGTAACACTAACGAGTCACATGACACCGGGGAGGGAAAATGGCTAATTGGGCCCAATTTGGACATTTTCACTTAGGGGTGTACTCACTTTTGTTGCCAGCGGTTTAGACATTAATGACTGTGTGTTGAGTTATTTTGAGGGGACAGCCAATTTACACTGGTATACAAGCTGTACACTCACTACTTTACATTGTAGCAATGTGTCATTTCTTCAGTGTTGTCACATGAAAAGATATACTCAAATATCTACAAAAATGTGAGGGGTGTACTCACTTTTGTGAGATACTGTATATAGCACAATTCAAGCAATGCAATGTGCTTTACAAAGAAAAAGAAAAAATATAAAAATTCAATAGCATAAAAACAAATACTCAAATGAAAACATCAAAACAACATCATAATAACAATAATAAAACATAGAATAAGAAAATAGAAATAGTATAAAAACGGGATAAAAAAAATAGGAAGCTATAAAAGCGGTAAGGCTAAACAGTGCGGTTAAGTTTAAGCGCTCAGTCATAGGCGAGTGAAAAGAGAAGTGTTTTTAACCTGGATTTAAAAATTGATACGTTTGGGGCACGTCTAGGATCTGGTAGTTTATTCCAGTTGTGTGCAGCATAACTGCTAAACGCAGCTTGACCATGTTTAGTTTGGACTCTGGGCTCTACTAGCTGACCTGTGTTCATGGATCTAAGAGCCCTGCTCGGTTTATATTCTTCAAACATACAGTGGAGCAAAAAAGTATTTAGTCAGCCACCAATTGTGCAAGTTCTCCCACTTAAAAAGATGAGAGAGGCCTGTAATTTTCATCATAGGTACACTTCAACTATGAGAGACAAAATGAGAAAAAAAATCCAGAAAATCACACTGTAGGATTTTTAATGAATTTATTGGTAAATTATGGTGGAAAATAAGTATTTGGTCAATAGCAAAAGTTCATCTCAATACTTTGTTATATACCCTTTGTTGGCAATGACAGAGGTCAAACGTTTTCAGTAAGTCTTCACAAGGTTTTCACACACTGTTGCTGGTATTTTGGCCCATTCCTCCATGCAGATCTCCTCTAGAGCAGTGATGTTTTGGGGCTGTCGCTGGGCAACACGGATTTTCAACTCCCTCCAAAGATTTTCTATGGGGTTGAGATCTGGTGACTGGCTAGGCCACTCCAGGACCTTGAAATGCTTCTTACAAAGCCACTCCTTCGTTGCCCGGGCGGTGTGTTTGGGATTATTGTCATGCTGAAAGACCCAGCCATGTTTCATCTTCAATGCCCTTGCTGATGGAAGGAGGTTTTAACTCAAAATCTCACGATACATGGCCCATTCATTCTTTCCTTTACACGGATCAGTCGTCCTGGTCCCTTTGCAGAAAAACAGCCCCAAAGTATGATGTTTCCACCCCATGCTTCACAGTAGGTATGGTGTTCTTTGGATGCAACTCAGCATTCTTTCTCCTCCAAACGACGAGTTTTTACCAAAAAC
>JACXGI010004211.1:31951-55566 GCA_016801175.1 Esox masquinongy
TATGACATTCTCCCAATCCTCTTCTGGATCATCCAAATGCTCTCTAGCAAACCTCAGACGGGCCTGGACATGTACTGGCTTAAGCAGGGGGACACGTCTGGCACTGCAGGATTTGAGTCCCTGGCGGCGTAGTGTGTTACTGATGGTAGCCTTTGTTACTTTGGTCCCAGCTCTCTGCAGGTCATTCACTAGGTCCCTCCGTGTGGTTCTGGGATTTTTGCTCACCGTTCTTGTGATCATTTTGACTCCACGGGGTGAGATCTTGCGTGGAGCCCCAGATAAAGGGGGATTATCAGTGGTCTTGTATGTCTTCCATTTTCTTATAATTGCTCCCACAGTTGATTTCTTCACACCAAGCTGCTTACCTATTGCAGATTCAGTCTTCCCAGCCTGGTGCAGGTCTACAATTTTGTTTCTGGTGTCCTTTGACAGCTATTTGGTCTTGGCCATAGTGGAGTTTGGAGTGTGACTGTTTGAGGTTGTGGACAGCTGTCTTTTATACTGATAACAAGTTCAAACAGGTGCCATTAATACAGGTAACGAGTGGAGGACAGAGGAGCCTCTTAAAGAAGAAGTTACTGGTCTGTGAGAGCCAGAAATCTTGCTTGTTTGTAGGTGACCAAATACTTAATTTACAGAGGAATTTACCAATAAATTCATTAAAAATCCTACAATGTGATTCTCTGGATTTTTTTTCCTAATTTTGTCTCTCATAGTTGAAGTGTACCTATGATGAAAATTACATGATGAAAATCTTTTTAAGTGGGAGAACTTGCACAATTGGTGGCTGACTAAATACTTTTTTGCCCCACTGTATCAGAAATGTATTCGGGGCCTAAACCATTCAGTGATTTATAAACTAACAGCAACACTTAAATCTATTCTGTAACTAACTGGAAGCCAGTGCAAAGTTTAAGAACCGGAGTGATGTGCTCTGTTCTCTTGGTCCTGGTTAACATTCTAGCAGCAGCATTCTGAATGAGCTGCAGCTGTTTTACAGTCTTTTTGGGGAGTCCAGTTAAGAGGCCATTATGGTAGTCAATCCTACTAGAGATAAAAGCATGGATGAGCTTCTCTTGGTCTTTATTACAATTTGTACTCTTAAATTCTTCACTGGGCTCAGCCAGAGCGTCTCTTCGTTCCCGCACCAGCAGGCTCCGGAACAGTTTGTTTCCATCTACTGTAAACCTGCTGAATTCTGTGACCCATCACTAACCATACCCCCCTCCCCCACCCACCTCTCAGGGACCTTGTTGCACTGCTCTCTTTGTACTACTCTGACACTGCCTTGCAAAGTCTGATAATTGAAGTTTTCAGTTGTTACTAGTACATGCCTACCTCGGGAACCTCACTGCTGCTATCCTTGCATTTCAGTTGCACATGCACCTAACACATTCAATTTGCCTCTGCAAATTTAGAATTACCATCGTACTGGCATTTTTACAGTTGTTACATGCACATGTCTACCTCAGGGACCTAATTGCTGCTATCTCTGCTTCTCGGTTGCACATGCTACCTTACTCCTTCAATTTGCCTCGTTTGCACATCTTGAATGCCATTTAGAATTGCCATTTGTATCCGCACAACTATTACTCCCACTTGCAACATACAATATACTTAATACTTGTAAATTTTCTGCCCTCTTCTATTTGCACTTCTGGTTTGATGCTAACTGCATTTCGTTGTGCTGTACTTGTACTTGTTTAATGACACTAAAGTTGAATTTAATCTAACCTAAAGAGGACTGGCCCCTCCGCGTCACCCCTCAGAGTCTGGTTCCTCTCTATGTTTCTTCCTATGTTCCAACCCTATTAAGGAGTTTTTTGTAGCCACTGTGTATCAATCCTGTTGTTGCTTGCTCTTTGGGGTTTCAGGCTGGGTGTTTGTAAAAGCACTTTGTGACTACTGCTGATGTAAAAAGGTCTTTATAAAATGCACTTCTCAAAAAATTTAACACGCAATCATCACAGTATAACACCAAGTCAGTTAAACTTAAAATTAAACTGAGATATCAATCTGTTCAGTTAGGACGTATAAGGGATTGTGAATCAATGTAACCTGTTTCAGTGCAAATGAAAGTGACAACAGGTGCACTGGAGAGGCAACAGCAAAACAACCCCCAAAAAGGGAATGGTTTTGCAAGTGGTGGCCACAGACAGTTGCCCTCTCCTCATCCATTCTGACTGATTCTTCTGTAGTTTTGCGTTTTGCTAGTGTCCTTGTCACTACTGGTAGCATGAGGCGGTACCTGCAGCCCATTCAGGTTCCACAGGCAGTCCAGCTCCTCCAGGATGGCGCATCCATAAGTGGCGTTGCAAGAAGGTTTGCTGTGTCTCCCAGTACAGTCTCAAGAGCCTGGAGGAGAAACCAGGAGATGGGCCGTTACACGAGGAGACCTGGACAGGGCCGTAGAAGGGCATGACCCCAGCAGCAGGACTGGTATCTGCTCCTTTGTGTGAGGAGGAACAGGAGGAGCACTGCCAGAGCCCTACAAAATGATCTCCTGTGGGCTACGGGTGTGCATATTTCTGACCAAACTGTCAGATACAGACTCCATGAGGGTTGCATGAGGGCCTGACATCCTCTAGTGGGACCTGTGCTTACAGCCCAGCACCGTGCAGCTCGACTGGCATTCGCCAGAGAACACCAGAACTGGCAGATCCGCTATTGGAGCCCTGTTCTCTTCACAGTTGAGAGCAGGTTCACAATGAGCATGTGACAGACGTGAAAGAGTATGGAGATGACGTGGTGAACGTTATGCTGTCTGCAACATCATCCAGCATGACCGGTTTGACGGAGGGTCAGTGATGGTCTGGGGAGGCATATTCTTGGAGGGTCGCACAGTCCACGCAGGGCCGGCCCTAGCCTTTTGGGGGGCCCTAAGCAAAATTTGATTTGGGGGCCCGCTCTTCCCTATTGGTCTGGGGTTCACTAGTGGACTGAGGCCCCCTAGAGGTCAGGGGCCCTAAGCGACTGCTTATGTTGCTTATGCCTAGGGCCGGCCCTGCCTCCACATGCTAGCCAACGGTACCCTGACTGATGTTAGGTACCAGGATAAAATCCTCAGACCCATAATCAGACCTTACGCTGGTGCAGTGGGCCCTGGGTTCTTCCTGATGCAGGACAATGCCCGACTTCATGTGGCTAGAGTGTGTAGGCAATTCCTGGATGACGAAAGCATTGATGCCATTGACTGGCCCTCATGTTCCCCAGACCTGAATCCAATTGAGAACCTCTGGGACATTCTGTATTGGTGCATCCGACACCGCCAAGTAACACCACAGACTGTCCAGGAGCTCACTGATGCCCTGATCCAGGTCTGGGAAGAGATCCACCAGGACACCATCCGCTGTCTCATTAGGAGCATGCCCAGACGTTGTCGATAGTGCATACAGGCACGTGGGGGCCATACACACTACTGAGTCACATTATGAGTTGCCATGATGAAATTCACGCAAGTTGGAACAGCCTGTGATTTCAGTTGTTTACTTATTTTTGGTGTGATTTGAATCCAGCCCTCAAGATGTTGGTGATTTTGGTTTCCATTGACCGGTGTTATGTCATTTTGTTAGTCATTTTGATCTTTAATATATTTTGTTCATCGAGACCCGATGTGTGATTTCAGTGTTCCCTTAATTTTTTGAGCAGTGTACATTTGATTGATTGATTGATCTTTAACAATGTGCTTTCTAAAATTCCAAGTTACCTGCTTTCAGTTCCATACTCAGTAAATGAGTAATATTATCCAGTATAATTCTAGTATACAGTATTTTTTTCATTGTTTTGGAATAATTATTTTAACCGAAATGTTGAACAGGTTAAAACATTAGAGGAACGTAGGATATGATCCTTGGGTACACAGCTTTAGATCTTTCATCTGCTTCTGGGGGTATCTGCCGATCTCATTCACAGGGATGATGAAATGGGTGACCGGCTGCCGGGTTCCAGTCTTATCCTTGTAGTTCTCTCTGTGTTTCTGACAGAGCTGCCAACCAGTCTTATTTATGATTATGTACAATTACCCTTCAAATAGTTATATTAAAAACATCTCAGAACTCCCGTCCCATTCTCACCTGTCCGAAGGTCTCGAGCGTCTCCTTGCGGTCGAAGTCCACATTGAAGCGCGTCCAGTAGGTGGTGTTGAGGGTTCGGTGACGGCTCTGAGCCTGATGGGCTGACACTAGGAGCCGGTTGTTGGAGAATATGGATGGGAATATCTCACCGAGGCTATACGGGCTTGTGCTGCAGCCCAATGCCCGACAGCGGATGTCCTGAAAGTTTTTGTTGGTAGCATTGCCGAAAGTATCCCCGTACAAGTACTTAGTGCCTGGAATATGGCCGCAGTACCTAAACAAATGTGAAACACACGTCATTAGGACCTACTATAGCTTGGAGTTATTTTCTATAGACATCTGTTATTTATGGGACGGGCAGTTCGAAAGATACGTCGCTCACCCGGGCATCAGGGAAGGTGTGATATAGATCGCGTTGTTGTGCTTAATAAGCGTTTTATTTCCTCTGATCGCAATGTTACTGTTAGGGTATTTTCTACCGGACCCTCGGACCACGCAAGGAGCAGGATAAGCAACTGCCCAGCACCGGACACAAACACATGAAGAGACCTACCAAACTCCGCACGAACACCAGGCGTCCATAAGGCAAGAAAGAGTTGCCTGGCAACTGCCCTGCCGGTCACGAAATAATGACAGAACTGCGTAAGCTACATAGCTTCATTCACATTTTTTAATAAAATAGCAGGATCACATAAAAACTTGGCCTATTAATTACGTCGAAATTACTAATGTTATACTAAAACATTATTGCTTTTCTATAATCTTTAAATATATGCAAAACATTACTATTAAGATCACTTGGTTGGTTTGGGAATGTGCAATTGCTATGAGTGCTATAAATAGGCTACCCAAACACATTTTCTAGTTAATCCTCAATACATCTGGTTTATCTAGACCACAGTGCATTTCTTCCTAGAAATGGTAAACAGTATTATAGATTCAGATAATATACCGCCCTGACCCCCTCTCTACATAGCCTGCCATCTTCGGTTCCTTCCATTTCCTTCCTTCTGCCTTCGCCAAACGCGCAAGTCAGGCACAGCGATGCGCAAGTGCCGACAGCCTCTGCGCTCATAGCGCGGGATAAAACGAAAGCTCATGAATATTTGAACACCTTTTTGTCCAAGGAGGATAAAGCAGATGCTGCATGCGAAATGGTAGGAGTGGTTGTTCACATGCGACGCTATGAAAGGGTCTAGGTTCAAAGATCAATGAACATTTGGTCCAGATAGGTTTATCAGCGGCACCTTAGACGTTTTTCTTTGCTCTCAAATCAAAACAACAAGAACATTGCATCCTAAAGTGCAGGGTTGAAGGTTTCCTAAGTTAAAATGGCTCTTTTAGTCCACGTACAGACCGTCCGGGACCTTCGCGGGAAGGGGGACAGAATCGCCAAAGTCACATTTCGAGGTAACAATCTCAATTACTTTATTATCCCTAAATATTCATTGATTTCTCTATGGCCTAAATACCATCCTCATTTTGATGGCACTGTGCTCGGGGTTTTGCGATGTGATTCATTTCGTTTGGCAAGACTTTGGTTAGGTTGGTGAACCCCAAAGAGGTGACGCGCGTTCTACCTTTGGGCTGAAAAGTTGGGGAAACCCCTCTCTGCCTCCGCATTCCGGAGAGGTAATTAGAGACTGGATTGTGGAGGCGAGGAGCTTTTAACAAAATGGGAATACATAATAAGCCTACCAATGTTTCGAGTCAATGAAAACATTTGGGGAAAAACAATTTCATGTCGTTTTAAAACGTTTTTAGACTAACCATTAGGTTGAGTAATTTGTTAATTAAAGCATATAGTCCTATCCACCAGAGGGAGATTATTTTCCTAATCCAGCACATAGCGGTTATACGCCTTTATTTCACATTTTACGGCATTAAACTCTGATCCTCCGGGGCTCACCCCCTCCTCACCACGGGCTCAGTGGAGCTGGATTTCAGTGTCGACTATTGCACTGCATTCAAACACTAATTATTTTATTAAATTAATGGTATTCCAATAAGGAAGCTGTTCTGTGGTATATCCAATCACCAGGCATGTCTTGTTGAAAACGAATTGGCAATGCTAATGGGCTTGGATAGATAAAGCATGTACGAACAAAAATACTTAACAATACTCTGTATGAAGGCTTGACTGATGCTTATTGGTGTAAGGGTTATGTGTGTGTCTGCCTGTGTGGGAGTGCGTGTTTGTCGCTTCAGCTGGTTGGCAATTTCAGCACCTCGGAGAGCGAAGTCTGGTTTCTGAACACTAGTTGACAAACATTTTGGTGTGTTTCTGTGCGTGCAGGTGCGGTGTGATGTAAGTGCTTCTGTGTGTGTGTGTTTGTGTGTTGTTGTTGTTGTAGTAGTTTTTGTTGTTGGGTGGGTAACTTTCTCCCCTTTTTTGTGCCCTCATTTTTTTTACTACATTTGTGTGGATGAATACCTGCAGCGACGAGTAAGGGCGAATGTGTAAAATCTTTAAACATGAACCATAATAACCTTCTCAAGTGTTGCCTAAATGTGTTACGTGATGTGTTATGTAAATATTTTGTTAAGTGTACGTAAATGAACCTTTGGTCTGTCTGTAGCGTATTTTATTTTGTATTTGCGTTTACACTGGCAGCTGAATGCGATTTTTTTTAAAACGAATTGGTTTTTTGAATAATCTCATTAGACTTTTTCAGATCTTTAGAAGTTCTCACATCAGACCAGTAGATGGAAAAAAAGCATTTTGGCAACGAATATTCTTATAATAGGTTACATCCGACAAGATCATCTCTGAAGTGCCTTAGAGGATGTTTCTATAATCTTTGCAGTTGCTGCAAAACATTGCATGACTTCACAATGTCAAATGGTTTCTTGATAAGTCTTTATGGCATCAAAACGACTAATTGTTGCTCATTATCCTTTTAGACATCAAACAACATTATGACATGGCTAATTGGTTTTATTGATATTTGTGATGACATCATAATGCTGAATTAGTTGTTGAAAGAAAGATGGGATAACACATAATAATTAATGATAATAATAACAACCTATTGAAAATCTGTAGAGCTTTTCATAAAATGTCAGAATACTTCAAGAGCAAAAAATGAAAAAGCAATATATATTTTACAGGTCAGCCAACTGAGACCATGTCTTTGATTTCTGCATCCCCCTAAGATGAGAGGGTCAGGTCATGGCTTGAGCAAGGGAAGTGGTCAGTGGATGGTAGATATTGGTGATGGAATAATGTGGTTTTATAGCTGCTCACTTCTATTCTTCCCCGTGTGGGACCCACTTAGTGATTGCCTCAGCAGCTCTGGGCGTCAGAACGATGAGATCAGAATAGTACAGTGTTCCTCACTACAGCCCTCTTCCTATGCAGTGCTGTATTTCTCTTTTTACTATTCCCCGCACACTTCAGATGCTACTCCTCAAATACTATTTGCCAAAGATTTGAAACTGGCAGGCACGTGTAACAAGAACTGTGACTGTGTTTCAGATGCATTTTTTTCAGATAAATGAATTAGCCAACTAGATAGCTAAACTAAACTAGTCAATCCAAAACATGTTAATTCGTAAGTCAATCTGTAACCCAATGGCTAAAGAATGCCAGTTACATACAATAAAACTCCATGTTATCAGAAACAAGACCAAAAATAATCATTTAAAACACCAGTAATAAAAAAACTGAAATAAGCACAAATGTGCAGGTTACCTGACAACTCCAGAACTTAAATTATGACAATGAGCAGCCTACTAGTTAGGAGAGAGAAGGCCAATTTTGTTTACACTGTGGCATATGATAATAAAACCCTGCTTCAACAGTGTCGCCCGTAGTTGTAAGGCTGAGGTTTTGCCAGTTGAAAAAGACACCTGGTTTACTTGTAAAAGCAGGCTTACACTGAAACCCTATCTCATGTGGCTTGTCGTTCAGTGTAATTGTGGAACTATAAAAGGTGTTTGGTTTCTTAACAAATAACATATGACATCAGCGATGCGTCTGATATAACAGTGTAAGACAATCCTTTAAAGCAAAACCTGCGTTTTATTCTCATTCAATCTTTTTGTTCTTCTCCCTTGCTCCTTTCATATCCACATTTCTTCCTGTGGTGTTTGAGATGTTGTTAAAAGCATCCTGCTTGTGCTCTGGTACAAGCTGTCAGCAGGGCTTCCCAAATGCTTTCATCAGACTGTTTCCTGTCTGGACAGGAAGGGCCCTCACAGGAAGCCCTTGCACCGCCGGGCAAGCCAACCTGTACACTAGAGGGATGGACACCAGACAGTTTTGTTTTGTTACCGCCTTTTGTTACCAGTAACCAAAGAATTAGACCTCTCTCCAGGAAGAGTGTCATGTATATTTACCCATGTATCAATTTAATAGATGATGATTCCAATATGTTTGTTTGTATGTTAATGCATTGATTGATATTTGAAGTTTGCAAATACCATACCATAACCTGTATGCCCGCACATTGTAAAAATACCTTGATTTTAGCAACTGGTAAAGGACAGTCTGTCCACTAAGGCCAAGATTTTACCCAAATCTTCTGGCACCAAGTTATCGAATGAGAGCATAGATGTTGTAAAAGTTATTCTGTTATTCTATTTCTGGAGTCCCCCCTTGACATCATTATAGAAGGGTGCTAAATTGCCCACTGGTTTTTGGACGGCTTTGTTAGCTTCAGTATAGTGATTACATAAGCAACCCAGTTGTGAAGTCTAGGTCTTCCCTTAGCCAGATACAAAGATTTTTACTGTACTGTAGTATGGTAATGCCTTTCTTCTCTTCCCAGGCCTGAGGGAAGTTACGCAGCCAAAGTGTTACAGTGTATATAATTTAAATGAGAAATTAAACAATTATTTCCACCATTTGCATCATTTCGTCTGAGTCACCCTGGTTGAAATTAAATTACAGATTAGCAAATAAGTTAGCATTTGGCCAGCTTTTGACAACCATTTCTGCCTCTTTTTTCCCTAACACTACCTTCTTCCTCCTTTTCTGTCTCTTTTGAACTCTTCTATAACAAATTCAAATGTATAAGGGTCTTTATTGGTGTTTGAAGGCTCTGTTTCGCACTTTCTCCATCTCTTTTCTGTCGATCTGTTTGTTTCTGTCAGTTGCTCTGCTCAATTAGAGAAATGAAACAGGTTGCCGAACTTACTCTTTCCATAAAACACTGCAGGCTCATTTGTTTCTTCTGTTCTGCCAGCTCTCATTCTCTACATCCCGGGGACATTAAAAGTGCTAAGACAGTCCCAATTCTATTTCAGTATTTTATTTTACTTTACCTCTTATTTAAGTGCCAAATTTTACTTGTGCCTGTCTTTCTCTGCCCTGCCTGTCGGTCTTTTGTTGTGACTGTTTGCCTTTTTTATTGTCTGCCATTACTATTAATTTTGTGTGTCTCTCTCTGTCTCTCTCTGTTGTCAACTGTTTGCCTTACTCACTCTCCCTCCTACTCCATTGTTTAATTTGAGTTGTTTGGTCTTAAGAATACCTTACATAACAGTCTGTGTGTAAGAGAGAACCAACTCTCTTGGACTAACAAGCCCATCATTTCAGTTTTATGAAAAGATAAATCATGACAATCACACTCTGGCAGTCCAATGTTCTCTATGAAGATTAAATATATTGATGTTTAAACTAATGGGACAAGTTATCCTTATGAAATCGTCAGAGCAGCAAGGTCTAAGGCTTTTTTTTTTTACAGTCAACATCTTGAATATGTAGTTTTTATGAACAAATCTATATTTTATCACTTAGGATGCAGGAAATGTATAATACAGATGTTATTCAATAATAGTTTCAGTGACTGTAGTTACTTAACAAGAAAAGGAACCAGGCAAGCCTAATTCGGCCCGCCCGTGAATAAAACGGATGAATGATGTTGCCCTTGCTGGATTCAGCCCGGGGTCTCCTATGTGTGTTACGTGCGTACAATCAAATTTGATCTTAAAATGTACATACGTACGATTTCACCGACAGAGCTGGTATTCATCAATATTATCTTTGTCGTATCCTTACGATCAAACTCACGTCTGGTCGGAGACCATGTAAACCGACGTCAAAAAATAAGATCATGCATGATTTGCAATAAGACCATCATTATTACGAAAAACAACAATCATAACAGCCTCAGTAACAACAACCACAATTATAATTATAATAATAGGTAGGCCTAACATAAAATAAGATAACGATGAATATAACACATTATTATAACACAATATTAAATAACTACCGTAGTCTATTATTGTATTATTTATTTCACTTTATTCTGAATTTTCCCTCTGTTCATGCGTTTGTATGCTTTGAAATGCCTTTGCGTATGTAATGCGCTAGACAAATAAACTTGCTTTGCCTTGCTTTTCCTACCTCAGGCCGCATCGACGTATTTGGAGATCATAAATGGTCGTTATAATTTCGGTGGCTGGCATCTTTATTAGCTAACAGATCTTAAGTTGACTAGTGAGAGGATAAATTAACCAGTGGTTCTGGGTCAAGCAGTTACCTTAATGATGGCAGAGCTCTTTTAAAGGACTTCGTCTCTGGGCTGAGACGCGAAATGCAGTTACGAAAGTATTCCGTAACTGCATTGATTTTGCATTGATTTTTGGTTAATTAGCCGTTTCAGGCTATAATTTATGTTGAAATCTGTGAATTCATAGGTTGCTGATCGCCACACCTGCATAAATTACGGGTGTGTCATATGTAAATAAGGACAGGTGCAGGGCGTTCTCACGTCCACGGCTTTATACGATTTACCAATCTGCGATGACATCTATGCTCATTTGGCCTAGGTGCGACAGTTTCATGAATCATACTTAGAGATCATGGTAAGTCTCTCCCAACGTTCGAATCTGAGATCTTTCCTGAGAAGTTTTCATGAATTAGGGCCAATTACTCCAATTAATTCATGGCTGGTTTGTTTCTTTAGAAAACAATGACAGTTGAATAGCCAACCATTATGCTATGTGAACTACGCTATGTAAATTGAGAGCTATATGTCCCTTGTCCATGCCGTTGTTCCATCGCATAATCACAGTCAACAGTTTTATTTTAGGCTTATTATAACATATCTACTGAAGCTTGTAGCCAGTGAAGTTTCTGTCTATCCTTAAAAAATTCTAATGCATAATTTGTTTTGTCCGTGTCAAGGATCAAACGCCAGTCGCCTACGTGGCAGTCCGTGTCTCTATCCACTACGCCATTTAACAATGGGCTGTCCTGAACAAATCCTAATGCCTAATTTGATTTGTCCATGGCGTGGATCGAACGCCGGTCGCCTACGTGGCAGTTGGCGTCTCTAACCACTACGCCATTTAACAGTGGGCAGTCAGACAGTCAGTCATTCAGGCACTCACTCACTCAATAGAAGACATTTGCTCTTCTTGGCCCTAACCCCAACCATTCATTGTATAATCATTGTAGAAATAAATATACATATTTTGTTTTTACAAATCAAAAA
This sequence comes from Esox masquinongy, assembly GCA_016801175.1. Classification (NCBI taxonomy): domain Eukaryota; kingdom Metazoa; phylum Chordata; class Actinopteri; order Esociformes; family Esocidae; genus Esox; species Esox masquinongy. Next base: position 43,473 of record JACXGI010004211.1, read on the forward strand.
CAGGTTATCTGTGATTAATGTGTTTATTTCAGTTCATCGATAGATAAACTATGGGATCATGCCAGAGAATGTTTTTTATTTTCCTGCCAAGGCTAATTACTGGTCTGTGACAGGAGCAGTAATAGTGCGCATGTGTGTGTGTTTAGTTGGCAACCTCTGTACATATCTTTCCACACACATTGACAGGCATGAACACCAACACAAAGCCTCTTACAAAGCAAATTAATAATATACACAAAGACAAACAGCCTCACAAAAGCTTTCGGATATTCACTAGCCCTCATTTACAAAGCGCCTTTGACCAATAGGCACTGTATTTACTAGCATAGTGTTTGTAAATATAGTACATTGAGGCATAATTTCTTAAACAACCTGGAGGAAAGTGTAAAAGTATGTGTATCTACTCTATCACTACATAAAGGAAATAGAATGGAGATATATCTTTGTCCTTGTTTTCTGATCTTATTTAAAAATATAATGTCTCCATAGAGAGATGTAGTTCTCTTGTCTGTCTCCCATTATCTTCCCCCTTGTCTGTCTTTAGCTTCCCCCTCTTTATTTTCTGTCTGTCTCATATGGTGCCATTATGAGTCATCATTTAATCATATTTCTTCTCCTGTGGCTCCCTATATCAAGCATCATGTGGTTTTATGTTTGTCATTAGGTTATTATAGCACTATTACTATCATTTGACCTTTACACTTAGTCACATGTAAACTGTGTTTCAAATATTTTCATTGTTCCATGGAGCAGATACACAATCAAACTAAGGGATTGTTATTATTATTATCAGTTTACATAGAAGTTACATGGAGGCAAAGTAAATTGTAACAAAACAGCACAAAGATACATCAAAAGGACATGATAAACCAAGCTTCCCATCCACACTTGTTTATTAGCAGCTGAATAGTTTGGAAAGAGACTTCTCTATTTGTCAAAGGATGAATCTCTCTTCTCTGTTGCCTTACGTAATTTTTTTTAACATGACGGAGGTGGTGCAGAACGGCTATGATAGGGATTATCCCCCTCACCACACCGGCTCTGTGTGCACCAAAGCAGTGGGTTCTCTTTGAGATTTTAGAAGTCTCTCAAAGCCATCCAGGGGATACTGTCCACTCTTCCTAACTGCCTTGTGTTATTCAAGACTCCTGTATATTCCATAGGGGTTTCCACCTCTTCCCAGAGCATGTTGTTTCTGTACTTCAGTGAGGGTGACACTATCCGAGTCTGTGCCAGTGTGCCCTCATAAGAATTTAATCATATCTGAAGGTAGCGTTTGTTGGAGCAACTGCGGTGCAGTCCATAAGTATTTGGACAGGGACACAAGTTTTGTTGTTTTGGCTCTGTACTGCAGCGCATTGGATTTGAAATGAAAGAAGGACTAAGAAGTTAATGTGCATACTGTCTGCTTTAATTTGAGGGTATTAACATCGAAAACCATAATGGGTGTACTTTTTATATATAGTCTTTTGGACAGATGAGACAAATATTAACCTGATAAACTATGGGGAGGGATGGAAAGAGGAAAGTAAGGAGAAAGAAAGGAACTGCTCATGATCCACCGCATACCACCACATCTGTGAAACATGTTGGAGGTAGTGTTATGGCTTGGGCATGTATGGCTGCCACTATTGATGATGTGAATGTTGACAACATCGGTAGGAAGAATTCTGAAGTGTACGTAATAGGGGTGTTGCGATATACCGGTATTGACGATAACCATGATATTTAAAAAATAAAATATTGATATCATGTTAATAATACACATATGATGCTATTGTATTCACTAGGCGAAAATGGCGTTGAATTTTTCCAAAAACTCCTCTCGGTTTTTCTATAGCTTATTCATGTCACCTATAGACAAGCAATGCATATGCTTAAACTACGATTCTGGACCTATAAACTGCTATTGTATTCACTAGGCGAAAATGGCGTTGAATTTTTCCAAAAACTCGATTCTGGACCTATAAACTGGCATGTGAATTAACCCATTTACCCCATGAGAACCTCCGGGACAGACCTGCAGAGATGTGCCGCTTATCGTAGCCTATTCACTTGGTGAAAATTACATATTTTTCCAAACACTTCCTTCGGTTTTTCAATAGCTTATTCATGTCACCTATTGACAACCGATGCATGTACTTAAACTATGGTTCTGGGCCTATATGTCTGGCATTGAAAATTAACTCGTTAGCCCCACCAGAACCCCCAGGAGAGATCTGCAAAGACGCTCCGTTGTAGCCTATTCACTTGGTGAAAATGACGTTGTATTTTTCCATAAGCTCCTCTTGGTCTAAGGCCTTGTGGATCTTTTGTTTATCAGTTCACGTGGTCGCCTTTACACTATCCCTTAAGTGTAATTGTTCTTTTTGTGCGTTTTTAATTTGTACAGTTATGGTTACAGACTCTCTCCACCTCCCTACACTTGTATTTTGAGTAGCCTATAATTAATTTGCCAAAAAAAACACAAAACACACAATTAACAAAGTTAAAGATGAATTTGACTGATAGCAGTATTATTACTTTTTCATATTTTCTATAGATATTGTGATATCATTATCATTAAGTATTTTGGCCATGATAATCGTGTAGTGCAAATCTGATATCGTGACAGCCCTAGTATGTAAACATCTTGTCTGCTCATCCAACCAAAAGACTCAAAACTCCTTGGATGATACTTGAACTTATGGATGTAATTCCCTCACATTAAAGGTGCTGCCTCAGATTGCAGTGATTTGGGGCGTGATGAAGGAGTCTGAGGTGCCTCTTGACTACGATGAGACACTGTCTGAGCCCTTCTCACCCAGGAGAGGAGAGAGTTTTATTTGGCATGTTGCTGTATCAAAGTTGTCTTTGCATGTTAAATATGTTAAGTCACCACTAAAAGAAAGTCTAAGATTGATTTAAGCTTATTTCTCTTGAACAACTATGATGAATTTTCTAAATGTGACTTGCTCGTATAGGTGCGCCATCAAAAAGTCTGAAACAAGTAAATTGACCTTATAAGGCAGGGGGTGGGAAGCTAATGTCAGATGGTATTCAAAGTGATGGTGTAGAATGTGAGCTGGATCCATGATTACTGAACTATACTTGACTTGCTAAAATACACTGAAGCCATGGAGAGAGTGACTAAAAGTTTAATAAAGCACTAATAAATATCCACATAACTGACAATATGTCAGTCGGACAAAAGTTCTCCTAGAATGTGTTGCCTCAGAAACAGGTTAAAAGCTTAACTTCTCATCATGGAATAATACAAAATGCTCTCCTCATTAATTCACAAACAATCCGCAGTGGTAATGCCAGGCTATTTGTCAGTTGCACAATACAACATAAAAAGTAAAAATTATTTTTGTGTGTGAGTGGTTTAAGATAGCATGAATAAGTATGAATTGTCTTTAAAATGCTTGCATGATAAATGAACATTAGCAAATGTTAAATGCTTTAAGTCCCTAATGTCATAATTATTCAATTCAGATTTGCTTGGTGGCTAATAAGGAGATGGCAATTGAAAGAACAGTGGTGGATGTACAGTATAGCCAGTTACACTCAAGATAGATTACAGTATTCAAAGTTTGCACAATCCAAAACACAATATGGGGTTATGACTGAATAATCAAAATCAAATTTGGGCCCCAAAGGAAAACCAGTTAAGAATCACTGCTATAGTGCCTAACAGTGCCATTACAATAGAACCCATGAAATGCTGGCAAAACAGATTTGACAAACCAGACCCGGGTTTGGGATTTTTACAAGTCAATTGTAGTTGTGAAAAACCTGTCCTTATTTGTTAATTTTCACAAAAGCTTAAAAGAAAATCTAGATTTGAAAGAACACCTTAAGTGGCTAGAAGTGTCATTACCACAGCCAGTCAGATTAAATACCTAAACTGAACCATCTAAAGTTGAGGTTCATGTGAGAGCCTGTTGAGGTATGGGTCATTTAATTCATAATTAATATGCAATAGTAGTTTTATTATTTGATTTAACCTGTCTAACCCATAAACTTTGCCCTTTTCTTCCTCAGGTCTGTCATTCTACACGCGTGTGCTGGAGAACTGTGAAGATGAAGCCAGATTTGATGAGGTTTGATTCTCTTTTTTTAGGACTTATTTATAATGACTTGCAAAAAATCATCCAAACTACTTTAAACACCTACTCTGATGCATAGCTTTGGCCTCCAAAAGCTTACAGGCAACCCTTCAGGAAATCATGGAATCGATGTCCTCAGGCCATTAGGGAAACAAAGGCATTTATAAAAAATTTATTTTCCACCAGTATCAGTGTTGCTGATACTAAAAAGTTCTGGAACCCTAAAACCCATGGAGAAAAAACCATAATCTCTGCAACCTACAGCACTCCAATATGTTGCCAGCACTGCTACACCTATGCCCTGTATAGTTCTCAATCAGAACAACCCCCATTCCTCCAGTATTATTGAATGAGGTGCAGGAAGAGTGGCACAGTCCAAAAATCAGCTTGGCTCGATGATCTGGGGCCATCTTTTTCTGAGGCTATCTTCCCCTGTCATCTCAGGCCTTTTCACATGCCTGTTAATTAAACCTCTCATTACTAACAGCTGAAATCTCTCTGCATTGGAAATCTCCTGCTGTGATCCCTCTTTTCATACTGTGGAGGCAACAAGATGACCCCAACTGTTAAAAGCCTTAAACTTTAATCTTGCTCTGACAGTCTAAAGATTTTGAATGCCTGGTCAACAAAGCGTTAACTACCAAAGCGTTAATCTTGAGTTCCACTCTGTTTTCTCTGCAGCGCAGTCAGGCTTCAGAGCTGGCCATAGTATTTCAGCATCTCTAAAGGTCCTAAATGACATTATTTCTTCTGTAGACAGAAAGCAGTGTTGTGCAACAGTGTTTATTGATTTGACTCTGTCAACCATCACATACTAATTAATAGATAGAGCAACCTAGGTTTCTTATTGGACTGTCTAGCCTGGTTTGAAAACGATTTCTCTGACCACATGCAGTCTGTCAAATCTGAGGGGTTTCTGTCCACATCTCTTGTGGTATTTAAAGGTGTTCCTCTAGTTGTGATTCATGGGCATCCTATTCTCTGTGTATGTTAATGATGTTACGCTTGCTGACGGTAAACCCTACATCTGCCTTTATGCCAATGACACTATCCTGTAGATGACTGGCTCCACTCTCAATACTGTGCTATCCTACAACAAAGCTTTCATAACCTCCAATACCATCCTTTGACATCCACCTACTCCTCAATACCAAACAGTTAAATGAATGCTCTTCAACTTGAGCCTACCAAAACCTGTCTAGCCCTCAAACATCCATTAATGCGACTAAGTTAGAATATGTCAACATCTATAAATACCTTGGTGTATAGCTTGACTGATCACTCTCATTGAGTACTCACATCATCCAACTTCTGTCTAATATTACATCCAGACGTTGTTTTTCCACAACAAGGCATCCTTTGTCCACAATGCCCAGTATTGCCTTCTAACAATGACCATCCTGCCAAGCCTCAAATAAAGAAAAGTAGTCTATAGTCTTGCAACTAAAAAGCCCCTCATTAAATTAGATGCAATTTACCACACTGCTTCATCATCAACAGTCATCACTGTGACCTTTACACTCTGTCGGCCTACACTTTATAAATAACGCCAGACTAAATGGTTTTAACCTATTTTCTAGTACCTTTTAGGTAGATTCCCCTTCTTCCTTAGATCACACCTTAGCTCCTGCTACTCTGATAGTAACCTGCACTCTCATAGATAAATCGCACTCTTCACCTCTAAACCATTGCGGTGGGGATCATGAAAATGTTAATTCGTTTTTTGTTCCCCACTGGCATGGACTGGAATGTATTTCAAAAGACTTTTAAAATTGACACTGTCATTCAAAAATGAACAAAACAAGCCACTACCAGAACAATGTACCTACTTAATCCGTTGACCACATCTGTATGTACACGTGCCTGTCTGTATTTGGTGTAATTTGATGTTTACTGTTTATCCCTTATTTCCGTGTATAATGTTAATTCTTTCTTTTTAAAAAATTATTTATGTGGCTGTGTGTTGTCTCATCCTCTTGTAATTGAATGCTTTTGGCCAAGTCATCACAGAAAATGTTATTTAGTTTTTCAGTTTTTAAGGCTACATATTTTGTATTACTTATTTTTACATAGGTAAAATCATTATGTAGGGGAAGATGGATAGAGTACAGAGGAGCACTGAGACAGGAAGGGGTTTTCAAAAATCTTGTAGCTAAATAGGATATGTGGCTTATCGAAATGTATTGCTTTTCTATACCTCTGTCTGATAGATAACTTTATTTGTCTTTTCTTTTCATATTTCACACTTGTTTTATCAACAAATGTTATGTCAATGAACCCTGCTTAAATTGATTTGCAACTGAACAGAGAGCCATTTACTGTAAATTAACAAATACCGTAGCAGGTTTGAGAATGCTTGAATGTGATTCTGATCAACTGTAGACTTGTAATCTCTCAGCTTTTGTTGAGGCTGATGATTGGCTGGCTCCGTTTAGTTCTGTAGCTGAATGTTTCCCAGTGGAATTCCTCTTTTCACTTTGGGAAATCAGCTCTGCTTTGCTTTAAGAGATAAAGACTACCACTGGGAATGGGATGATGAAGATAGGGAGTGAAGGTAGGGTAAGAAGGTTTCAGAGATTTAGGGATGGAGGGGTGAAAAGAATGGAATAATGAGAAAGAGGGGAGAGGAAAATAATGTGGGAGAAACAGAGCAATGGAGATGGAGATTTTCCAGACAAAATGTAGGTCAGTAATTCCCATTCTTTTCCATTCAAGGTTTTCTCTTATAGAGAAGACAAAACAGTATAAAGATGAAGTCAGCAATTCTTAGCCACTTGTTGTAGAAGTGACATTATTAAGCTAAAAAGGTTCCCAAAAATTGTGGACTGTCATGTGTGTGCCAGTTTGTACATCATCTCATCAAATCTATTGATTAATAAACTTGGCATTTCATGGATAACTATATTAATAATTGTATTTTTAAATTAAGCACACAAACAATACATTACACATCCAGTGCAAAATGGAAAGTAAAACAATAATATTTTGTTAATCTCAAGTCCCAGGCTGCATATTTACGTTTTGGGGCTTGTTGTCTCTAAGCAGAAAATTGTTCAGTTGAAAGGCTTGGCTCAGGGAGTGAGTAACGTTTCCTTTACTGATAACCAGTGCCATTGTTTTGAGTCTAATCAGCGACAACAGTTTTGTGGAACTTGGAGCTTACTCATGCCAAGGACAAGGACACGCAGACGCACCACTCATTTACCAAGGGTACTCTTTCAGCCCCATTTACAGAGCTTTGCTTTAGCTCTCACTAGCAGCACTAACAGAACCTGGTCCAATTACTGTATAGGGGGAGTGATGTGAACTGACAGTATTCCAACTCTCCCTACCCTGGATTTATGGATATAAACCAAGAAACGATTGAAGAGGTCATTATGTCAACATTAATAGATTGCCATGTCTTGCCCCAGGCAGCCAAGGGCCTAGAGTCCCCCCTCAAAAATGTATGTGCATGTAGTCTGAAAAGAAGTAACCGAAAATGCTTTGGATGTAATAGCAGTTTTGTCTTCGTTATTGTAAGCCTCCTACTCCTCTTTCCTCCTCCTCTATCCCAGCCTCTCTAGTAGAGAGAACAGCACCATTAGCATAGAGATTGTATGCCTGTTTCCTTATGCATGGACTGGAACATGCCTTTGATATCAGAACGATTTCTGAATTTCTATTCATAATTCAACACAGCTGTGGTTGCGGGTTAGCTTTTAGCTGCAGTACATTAGGACTGCCAGGTTGATTGAACTGTAATTTTAATGTCTTCTACCCCATGTTAGAATTAGCCTAAAAACAACAGAATCTAAACAGGGCTAGCATGCAGTCCAAATAGAAAACTCTATATTTGGGATGTAAATTAACAGCAATCAGTGTTGGGATCGGATTTGAGCTTCAAAAAGCAAAACTTGAGGATCCTAACATTTGCACCAGTCTCTCTTTGTTGTGAAGGAACCTGTAAGTAAGCAATTAATTAGCAGCTAATACCTTCATATATCCTTTACGTAAGACGAATACAAGTTGAACTTGTATTAATCTTGCTGCATTACGGCCTGAATGGAACCTTCAGAGAGACAATCACCCAGAAAGGACATACCATCAGACGTTTTTATATGCATATTACATGTTGTCCTCATCACATACTACATGTTCTCTCCATTACACATTACATGGTCTGTTCAGTAAGTACTGCAGGTTCTCTGCATTACATATTACATGTTATTTTCATTGCATATTACACAGTCTCTTTATGACATATTACAGGTCCAATTTGCATATTATCTTGAGCGTGTCAGCCAAGTCTACAGGGTTTTCACTGAAAGTTCCTCCTTACTACTTACTGAATGCCACTTCTTGATTCCTACCATCATCCACTGTGGTTGACCTCAGTGGTTAATTATCTGGTTACTTTAAAGTCACTTCCTGAAAGTGCCTGAATCACTTCTCTGATTGGCTCAGTCTGTGGTCGAATCACAGGAAGCAGGGTACTCATGTGACTGTTTCCGTTGTGTTTAATTTTGCAAGTGTTTTTGTTAACTCAGCTATCTAACTCAGCTATCCAATTCATGGACGGTTCTGCTCTAGATAGGCATTTTTCAAAATATGAGCATTTTGAATAAATGCAAGAGTAAGAAATTATGTGTACATATTCGTATAATGTAGTGGGTATCATCAGGGCTGTTAAACAAATGGCCCTCTGTTGGTTTGAGTAAAAAAAAAAAAAACTAAGCATTAAAATGTGTGGGGGTTGGGGGATAACTCAGTATACTTAAAAATGACTAAGACGAAATTGAAAGTAAATATTACATTCATAAATTTTTTTGTACTCTCACAGCTCTGTTTATATACAGTTTTTTTCAATTGCTTGAGCACTTTGTCCAACTAGAATTCAAGGCACAAAAACTATTGGCCAGAATTTAAAAAAGGCTCTCAAAACAAATACATGACATAAAAGCACTACCTGCATCGAAATGTACAATTTGTTATCAAATGAAAAGTTATTAATTACTCAATATATTCTAACTACAACTATCAAAATACCCTAATATGGTTAACCCTCTGTTATATGTCTGTGCCATTTGTTTATACAATAATTCCATTTTCTACCATAAAAGGCAAATAAGCATTATTACAGCATCTGCTGTATTAAGATGATTTCATCAAAGATGACCAATGCAGAAAGAATATCAATTAAGAACATAAATATTCACAAAGGCTTTACTTTACCTTTTTCCTTTTTTTCTTTTACAAATTCAATAATGCTGTATATAAAGAGAATATAAATAAAATACACCAAGCAAAAAAATTACTGCAAAAAAGCACGGTAAAAATTTTATTTTACACTTATTTTCTACTGTATACAGTACAGTAGAGTTTTTCACAATCGCTAACCCACTAAAACTGTTTCTACAAACATTACACACAAAAAAAAATAATTCCAGAAGGAACATCCTAAACCATATGTGCTATTCCCTGTCCTGTTTTCAGACAATTCTCTGTTCCATTGGCACCTTTTTGGAAAACTATACACACAACCCCCTTGCTAAAGCACAAAACAGGGCCGTTTCACTCTTGCATCAAATGTCCGGACCTTCCGAAGTGAAAATAGCTTACTTTAAACTTATCTGACTACTGTGCTGACCACCCTTTTTTCTGTACTCTGAATCTGTGTGGAATAGTACACTGAGGACAGTATAGGACAATACGCAAAACTGACACTTGTTTTCATACCGTGTCTTCTTTTTGTATGGTCGAGAGACACCAATTCATGGTGGTAGACCATGCATGTAAGGCCCAAGAACTAGCCATTGTGAAAATGGCTGTTGAAAACAATATTATACATTAAAAAAAATCCAGAGAAGAAGATAATTAAAAAAAAATTATAGAAAATTAAGAAAATTGTTTTTTTAAGGGTATACAGACATCCTGAGCAGTATATGAAAATCTATGGCCAAGGTTGATCCAGAGTAAACAGAATAAACATGTAATTCTATGAATATAATAAGCAGATCTGTCTAAGATCTATATATATATATAGCAATGTGCATTGGGTAATTGGTGGTGTCATTGTATTTTATCCTTTTGTGTGGCATCAGAGGGCAAAGTTTTGGGTGTCCCCTGAGGGCAAATGTGACAGATAATATGATTTTGTGTATAATGTTTCATTTTGGCTGAGAAGTCTAATCAATATGGTGTGATTTTCATAATAAACTATAATTATATAGATTCTCCTTTAGGATACTCCACCACCATGTGTATAAACCCCTTTTTTCTTCCCCTTGCTTAGTCCATTCTTGCCAATAGCAACTGTAAGTTGACCTTTTTTATGCATGAGTATGAACATCAAAATGGCGCCGTTGAGGATGGCTGCCGTTTTTCGTGCTCCCAACCAACTTTACGGATTTATTGTTTTATTATTGTTACTAATGTGTAATTTTGCTGCATTTGCAACCGCGTTATTAACATATGACAGACAATCACTATTGGACATCAGAACTGCACTGGAATCGTCTTTTTCGTACAGAACATCAAGTTCAACGAACAACCCGGGATACCCTTTGTTGTGCTTACCTGTGCAAGCACCTGGAAAACGATGCCGACGGAGAAAGCGTGGGAAGCGGGGTGGAGTTTTTGTCTGACTGCGGCTGCGGGGAAACCGTGCTCCTCTCCCAAGTATTCTCTTAGCGAACGTTCAGTCACTAGACAGCAAGCTGGACGATCTTAGGAGCAGGCTAGCTTTCCAACGGGACATTAAGAACTGTAACATGCTGGTTTTCACTGAAACATGGTTGGAGCCCTCAATCCCAGATGCGGCCATTGTTCCGAAAGGGCTATCCATTCATCGGCAGGATCGAACAGCAGAGTCTGGTAAAAGCAGAGGGGGTGGTGTCTGCTTCATGGTAAACAATCTTTGGTGTCGGGACGCGGATTGCATTTCTTCTGGATGCTCTCCTGATCTGGAGCATCTTACGATTAAATGTCGCCCTTACTATCTACCCCGGGAGTTTACACCAGTCATTTTAACAGCTGTGTACACCCCCCCCCAAGCCAACGCTGGGGCTGCGCTCGACAAACTTTTTCGAGTTATCGATAGGCTTGAATGTTTACACCTGGAAGCTGCCTTTATTGTTGCGGGCGATTTTAATGGCGCCAATCCGAGGAAAGTCCTACCAAAGTATAAAAAACACATCAACTTCCCGACACGCGGGAAAAACACTCTCGACATTGTCTACTCTCCATATAAGGCCCTCCCCCGTCCTACTTTCGGCAAATCAGACCATGCGTTGATACTGTTGCTCCCCGCTTACAGGCAGAGGCTAAAACAAGAGAAGCCAGTGACGAGGTCCATTCAACAATGGACGGACGAATTCGGGCGCCAACTTACGTGACTGTTTCCTCACTACCGACTGGGAAATGTTCCGAGAGGCGTCTGGAGGCAATATCAATGAATACACAGAGTCCGTTACTGGTTTTATTAGCAAATGTATCGACGACACTGTACCACGTACAACTACAAAGTCATTCCCTAATCAAAAACCGTGGGTCAACAGTGGTATTCGTGCCATGCTAAAGGCACGGACTGCAGGATTCAACTCCGGCAGCATGGACAATTATAAGAAATCCCGGTATGACCTCAGGAAGGCAATAAAAACTGCAAAAAGCCAATACAGAGTCAAAGTAGAATCTCTCTACCAGGGCTCCAATACCAGGAACATGTGGAGTGGTCTGAGAACCATCACGGACTATAAAGGCTATTCAGGCAGTGTGGGGGAAGTGCCGCCTTCTCTCCCAGTGGAACAGAACTCTTTCTATGCTCGCTTTGAGAACATCATCCCTGGCATGGACACTCAAATGGACCAGGACGGCTGCCCTTTACAAATGACCAGGGCAGACGTTTGCAAAGCCCTAAAAAGGATTAACACCCGCAAGGCTCCTGGACCAGACAACATCTCAGGCCGTGTTCTCAAGGTCTGTGCAGACCAACTGGCTGATGTCTTTACTGATATCTTCAACCT